>MCJB01007014.1:32358-75164 GCA_002018475.1 Nicotiana obtusifolia
GGGGGGGGGGGGGGGATGAGTCATACATTTCACCAGGAACCAAATTCAAAGCTTTATATATTTTGAAAGGGAAAACTGAGATAAACCAAAAACTACAGACTTGAATAGAGATGACGACATGCCAGGATTTTTAAGCTTTCGTTTTGGACTTAAAAGAGGGTTCGTCTCAAGTGTGCATTGGAGACAGTAGCTAAGAATAACAAGACACATCGATAACAAGGAAAAACCGGCAAAGTTAAGCTAAAGGCAACAAGATGGCCAAATATCCCATTTACATTTGGATTTAATTCCAAATCTAGCAGATACATTTGAATGAGAACTATGGCCATAAAAAAAGGTTTCTTTTCTTAAATTTCTTACAACGTGAAAGGATATATGGACATAACATCATCTACCTCTCTAACATCAGCATCTGATTCAAAAACTTAAACAGATTCTGATTTTGTTTCGCCTCTCAAACTACATCTTGTCTGCTAACTTACTCGACACAAATGAAGCAATTCCCTAGGATTTGCCACCAAAACATTGTAGTAAGTACCTTCACAAAGGCAATCATTTTAACACCAAATCGTGTAAGTCTGTACCCATCTACTGAGCATCCAACAGCCCCTAACTCACTGCACTCAAGTTACCTTCAAATTCCATGTGCCGCACACATATTCTTAATCGACCATTATCCTCACACCATCTATACATGTGTAAACTGTCTCAAACAAGCCGCACTCGTCTTTCCCTGACCTTCAATGTCATATAGCAAAGACCCTATTAGTTGGAGCAGATATATTAACATCATTCTTCTGTTCCGTCTATGAGATAGCAATTTGCAACATTTAGTAGCTGCCAATGTGGCATTCGTATCTCTAGTAAAACCACAACCTACTCTTACCGTAAGTCTCCTTTATCACAACCTACACCATGGTCACATGCTCAAAACACCTACACGCTTCTTTGCACCCTTTCACATAGTACTTAGGTGCTTGTATGTAAAAAGCTTGCATCTTCTTGTCTTTCTCCAGACCACAATTGCACCTCCTATGGACTATGGCCACAATACTAGTTGGGAGGCTAGCATTAGCATATCGCAGCCCGTTTCATGTGGCAAGGCTTCAACCTAGCCTAGCTAGCTTGCTCGTAGCACGCACACATACAATGTACACATATACATATACACACATGCAATATTGCGTAAGCACCGCGGATAACATATGTTGTAATGAGAAACTGAGGATCTTTTGCTCTTTCCATCTTTCAGCTGGGCCCAACTACATGAACTCAATGGTCCATGGGCACTTTCTTTGCTGCATTGACCAGATCTTCATCAATCGATGATTTTACAGCATTATGGTAAATTCCGAGGTGTGCAAAAGAAACCCCGAACTGTTCATATCCAGAAAGAGGCACGCCCACCTTTGGTTAAAAAAGTGATATTACTGCCATTAGCAAAGAGAGTATTCTGGCACAAGAGAGCTCCAAGTTTTCACGCCAAACAGTTCCTTTTCCGCGTCAGCAAAATATGCACTATTTACTATCCAAAAATCAGAATAATCTTCCTCCTTTTTTCACTTCTCGATTTTAATAAAGCAATCTGGGTAATTAATTACTCTAGTTATTCTGTAAATTAGTATACCACATGATCTTGGTCACTCGTTTCTTCATTCTCTAATTGTATTCTCTATATCCTTTTGTTCATTAAGTTTTTCTCTTATATGTGGTTTGAAATAAAAATGAAGTTACTTATTTCTATTTTGAGATGCATATTACTTATGCCGGGTGCTGGTTTGCTTCTGAACAGAATTTGGAAAGTTCCCTTTTCTACGTATTTGTCTGTGTTATAATGTCCCACATATGGTCTAGGAAAACCTTTACCACATGAGCTAGCTTTTGGAGTTGAGTTAGGCTCAAGGTCCATTTTCTTAACAATCGGAGGGAATATCAAATTGAATATTCTTTGGCCAAATAAGAGCTTTAGTATCTGAGCGCTGTATGAAACGGGATTTTGCTACCAAGGCCCATTTATCATTACCAAATACTCCAGTGAACAAGGCAAAGTTATAGTGATAGGCGATACTATCTACTATCAACTATGCCTTGATCCCAAACTAGGCAAGGTCTGCTAAATGAATCACTATTGATAACTACATTTGTCTTTACGGCAAATTATGTGTTCTCTAAAACTAGACTTTCTCTATATCATACTTATTCCGATACTAACATACAAGTCTTTATGGGTTATCAAAAATCATACAAGTCTTTATTTTTATAAAAAAAGGGATACAAGTCAAACCAAATTAAAAATATTCCAGGCAAACACCAATTTTTCTACCCAAAAGGTTTGGAGAAGTTTTCAAATATATCGCACGAGCTTACTCAAGCTACACATTACACCACATCCTATGCGTGTAAACAAAATTTGGTGCTCTGCAAGGCAACTAAAATATGTGTATGTTCCATTCAGGGCATCACAAAAGTCAAATCCACTGCCAGTGCTAGATTGATAATTTGAAGGTTTTTACCTTTCACCCTTTGATCATAAGTAGTACGATCACGCATCATGAGAGCTGCAGCGTCTCCATTCAGAGGGTCTGATGGGTTAGGATATAGAAGAAGTTGGGGAAGAAATACTTCAAAAACATTAACAAGATCTGCAAAAATGAAAAAGATAAACATGAATTGTTGAAACCAGAAGCATCACTCGAACGAGCAAAAGAAACTTAGAAGCACGAAGAACTGTAGAATGCCAAACTACCAAACATGGGGCTCCAGGTCTGATTGATAACATCTAAGCAGACTGAACCTGACCTGTAAATATAAACAACATGAAGGCGCAGATTCAGAACCAAGTGTCTTTCACAGGTGTCACATTAAGTGCCAGAAAATGAACTAATAAGCAAAGATAGGTTGCAGCACCACTCACATTTCATCAACATTTGGATGGTAAATTCTGTTAACAAAACCAATGGAAGGCGACTTGTAAGGATAGGCATCCGGGAGCTCTACTCTCACTTTCCACACACCTCCCTGATAGGGACCTATTGTAAGCATCAAGAATCAACATTGTTAGAAACAAGTAAAGGCGGTCATTTTGTGATCAGACTTCAAAAAACAATCTCAATAAGCAAGCAGCTGGCACTAATCAACAATCTCGCATACTACCACTACAGCCACATTAAACTATAAAATACATAAATCTAATCCAAAGACAACTTAGAAACACGCTGAGGCGGAACCGGTATTTCAACTTTATGGGTTCTGGATTTCGGAACGATGGCCAAGTGCTAATAACTGGATTCTAAATTTAATCTTTTATACATATTTAGTGAATCTTTTAACACAAATACACCGTTTGAGCAAAAGCTACTGGGTTCGGCCGAACCTTTTTCCAGGCTCCGCCCCTAGAAACAAGGTTCTTAATTTGCAATAAAAAATAATTAAAATTGAGTAGGAGCAACAAAACAACTCCCAAAAGTTCTTTACCAAATGTAGTCCAAACGGCTAATTCGCAAGTGAACATTAATTAATGTGATCAGTACTCTACAACAGGAATGAAATGACATGAATAGAGTAGGAGCAAATACAACGGATTCATATAGTTCACCCCAACTAGTTTAGAATTGAAGCATAGTTGATGGACTGATAGTGCTCAACAACTTATTATGAACCAAAACATTCACAGAAACTCAAGTTTTTTTGGGTGCAAAATTGAACTTCACAGCAGCCTACTTTTTCTTCTCTTTAGTGAAAGTTCCTATTTTTACAGCTAAATCAGTGACATATAAGCTAAACACAGCTAACCAAATAAATGACCAAAGCCAGAATCAAGAAAAAGAAACCTAGCCCAGATAAAAACACATAAATACGCATTTGCACAAAAAAAAAGGGCGTAAAGAAACAGAATTTACTCTCTTTGGGACCATGAAATTCCACATAGAATTCTTGCATTCCATCATTGATCATTTCTACTTTGTAATCAGTCATCATCCTATTTTTCACGAAAACAAAAACCCATTTAAACACAAAATAAAAATAAAAATACCCATCAAAAAAAGATTAAATTTTGAGTTAAAATTTACAGTTTCATCAAGTCCATTTCTCTGCGTTTGCTAGGGGAAGACATGATTTTGATTACTGCCTTTTTCCTTTTCCTTTTCTTTTTCCTCTTTTGCTTTTACAGATTGAAAATTAACAGGAATTGGGATTTAAGAGTATGGGTTTTATTAGGTATATATATAGGTGTGAGAAGTAAGAGGAAACGTAGAGAAAACTCTTCAGTGAGCTAAGAATAGGGCGGTTTCAGACATGAATGCTCAAAAGGAGGGACTTGTTATGTTATTCTTTCAGTGGCTAATTTGCACTTTGAGTCCTTGTACTATTAATGTATTTACACTTTGACCCTCTTTGTTTTTTCATTTTTTAATCTAACGTATAACAATTCTCGTTTTTCTTGAAATTGTGACATGTCAAAGCATAAGATAAATTAAATGACTTGGGACGAAAGTAATAGACAACAAGAATTAATGAAAAGGCGCATAAAATCCGGTTAAACATGAAAGTTTACTCAAGAAATTTATCCTTTTCAAATTTAAGATATTAGTAAAGTTTCCTTCGTTGCCTCTATTAGAGAAAATAAATCATGAATTCTAAAAGTTGTTAATATTAACCATCAATCAATACAATATATAGACTTTATCTAAAAAGATATACCGTAGTTATTTTTCCTAATGTCAAATTAAATTCTTAAATGATCATTCTTATAGAAACTAAAATTACAAATATATCATATCCAAATCAGAGTTTAACCATGGAATATTGTTGAGTATTAACCCTTTTGAAAATATCCTAACATGTATTCGGTTTCACTTTCCATGGAACAGAAATTGAAATATTATATATATATAATTATATTATATATATATATATATATTTTTTTTTTTTTTTGAGACCATATACAATTTCTTTTTTTTTTGTTAGGACAAGGTATTAAGAAAGACTACAATTTACTAGGTGTGTCACTGCTTTTAGCACCTAGACATGTGGCATTGCCACCATTACACGATCTTGAAGCAAATCCACTACAATCTTTCTCTATCCTTTCGATTACGTATTAAATTGAAATCATAACTTTCGACAAAGTATGAATTTATAGATAAAAATTTATTAAAATTTTAATAATATTAAATTTAAATTTATAATATTAGTATTACAATAAATATTATGCTAAAAATATTAAAAGCGAATTTATTAAATTTTAATTTTGAATCTGCCTGTGTCTCTATCACCCATGCAAACATTACTTATATGTTTATTGTTCCCACTGTAGTTAGCATAATTGAGTTTTCCAACAAAAGTAGGCATTGGATAAGTAGGATATGATAAAAAATAAAAAAAATTAGAAGTAAACTAATTAATAATTTGAGAGATGAAGACCGTGGAGACATGAGGAATTTAAAAAATTGTACTCTTTTTTTGGTATGCTCTCAAGCCTACAAATGTTGAATATTCTGAGTCTGCTCAGTACACTCTAAAATCATTTAAATATTTTTACTTTTTTCGAAATCTAATGGTTGTTAAATATTGTCTCTTCGGTTCATAAAAATTCTTGTGTGTATAGGAGAAATTCTGAAATTGTTTTTGGGCGTAGGAATGTAAGGAGATTAACTAATCATTTAACATATAGTACGAAAAAATTAGAGTCTAAACAAGAGCAGTTAATAAGGATTAGTGTGGATCAATTAAGGCTTGGGAAATATCTTAATTTTGTGAGTTCTAATTATAGAGTCAATTCTTAATATTTGAGAATTAAATAATTATTCTTAGAGACCTATTATTTCGAGTGTAATACAAAGAGTGGAGTCCGGAACTAAAGTATTGTTTATTCGGACTCAAAGCACAAAAATAGGTAAAAAAATTAATTGATGACCAATTTATATATTACGCATGGGTTGAATGCGCTATGCCTTAATGACACGTTAAGGTACGTGCTATACTTGAATTTGACTGACCCACCAATAATTGGTGGGTGTAGCGCATGCATTTTTTGCGCTACACATATAGCGTTTATAATGAGTGCGCTATACCATCAATTATTGTACCCCCACATTGGTTTTTTGCTTATTTAAGGAGTTCCATTATTTCGTTAAAAGTTCATTCAGGATAGGTCAGTCTTCTGCATCCTTTTATTTTCTTTCACTCATTCCGAAATATTTGTTTACTTAACTTTTTATGCATTCGTCATAATATCCAAATAGAGAAAAATTAGTTTCGAAAGGCACTGTCGACACTGCCTCTTCGACAACCTGAATCGAAGACAGCTTCTCGACACCATTCAATGTCGATTAAAAATCGAGGTCAACTGACAACCGAGATCGACACACACCTCAACTGAACCAAGCAAGGTCGATACATATCCAGTTAATGCTGCCTTATAGCAATAGAAAACTTCGACAGAGTAAGGTCACTGCCATGACAATAAGCAATAGTACATAACCAACGATGCAACATGAAGGAATATGGAGATTCACGATTGCCGATCCATTGGAACGCAAAACTTGGTGCCTGGTGAGAGCAATAGAGGTGCTACATCTATGTTTTGCAATTGGCGGGGAATACAATATGCCTTCACATGGAAAGTTGGTTTTGTTATGAATTGTAATACATAGTTTTGCTATATTAGTACATCTAGAATTAGACGCATATTTTAAATTAGGAACATTTTGTAAACTTTGTATGTCTTTAATTTTTAATATATATAACCTCTAGGCAACGTGCTTAGAGGTATTTGCTTAAAAAAAAAATAGAGAAAAATTAGGGTTGCATTATAATGGGGGAGAGGGGGGTGAGGTTGTCGTGGAGAATAACTCAGTACGCTATAGTTGTTCTCCTCAGTGTATTGTTAAGTTGCCACTTACAATAGAGTACGATAGATTGATTTTGTTGTTATGTAAAAAAAGGAGTATGAGGAAATATTCAGTTAATATTAAAGTAACCGGAAGATATCCATATTTGTTACTCCGCAAGGGGTTACTTGTTATACTGAGTTTAACATCAAAGACGATGAAACGCTAATAGATTTTTTGAGGACTCCGGATGAACACGGGGAACTTCTTGTGATAAAAATATTGGAAATGTACGTCAAGTCTGAAGACGTTCGCAATATTAAGGTTCCGAAAAATAGGGATAACCCTCAATCATCGGGTGGTATTTTTGGAGCAGTTTTATCCAAACAAGTTTCGTTTGAAACAGTTTGGCCAGATCTACACTTATCCATGGGCGAATGAGAAGATGGGAAATTTCGACTACAAACGTGTCAGAGTCTTTCAACGGATTGTTGAAGTCTGCCCGTGAATTGCCTGTCACTGCAATGGTGCAGGTTTCATTCAAGCAGATGGCGGAGAGGTTTGTTGAAAGATCCAGAAGTGCATCATCATTGATGGAAAGGGGTGTTGAATTTATTCCACAGCCAATGAAATGATTTGAGAAATACAGGAAGCGAGCATAATAGCATACATTTTTACCAACAGATGTAGCAAATACTTCATTTTTGCAGCAGAGAAGGCTAGTTCAAGCCAAATTAGCAGGCTTTACCAGCAAAGAAGATTACATCCAGGAGATGGAAACCCTTCTACAACAACTTAAGGGAATAGTTCCCGATCAACATTCATCCAGTTCGTCTGAAAAACAATCAGAAGAAGAGGATGACCCTGAATATGACTCAGAATAAGTCAAAGTCAAGAATAATTTGCCGCTGACATCAGCCATAGCGCCAACAAAGAATTTTCCGAAAGTACTGTAGCAATGTCACTGTAGATTACTATGCACTTATCACTGTAGATTATTGTGCACTTTTCACTGTAGTAAAACACAGTACACTTTCACTGTAGCACGGTCTATAATTCTATTAATAGACCCCTTCACTCATTTGAGAGGGAATTCAATCCTTCTCCCAAATTTCAGAATTTTCTCTACATATTTTCTCTCTCTAAACCCTCTCAACACTTAAGAGCTCTATACCCTGTAAGCTTTAAGTTTCAATTTTTAAATATCTGTATTTTAATTTCTTGTTATCAATAATACTTTTGGTCGGCTCTGCCGCTAGATTTTATGTTTTAATCTTGTGTTAACATACTTGCATTTGGTCGGCTCTGCATCCTATTTTATTTATCATACGTTTGCATATGGTCGGCTTTGCCGCCTGAGTTTTTCTTTATTTATCGTTTCCTGTTCCTTACATTTCTCGTATTTTCCCAGTCCCCTCTACCCCCTCGGGGACTAGCTTCCGCCCCTCTGAGGACTCACCGATGATGAGAGTGATCATAATGTGATACTTCTGAATCCTAATCGAGGAGAGGTGTCCTAATAAGGATTCGGTTTCATCATCGTCTTGGTAGAGGTTACAATAACCTATACAGCCTCTTTGAGCTTTTGTGGCTCATTACATAATTGTTAAAGGACAAGTCTATCTAGTTCTTGTCTGGCTTTTATTTCCCTAATCTCTTTGTTTAGGTGTGTTATCTTAGATTGAAGGTCTTTCCCTTAGGCGTTCTTTGGTATTTACGAAAAACTTAGTTGGAATGACACCTTCTTAGATACAGCTTCTGTTTGCACCATTGTGAAATAAAGCTATGCCAGTCCAAACAAAGGACTCACCGATGATGAGAGTGATCCTAACGTGATACTTCTGAATCTAGTCGAGGAGAGGTGTCCTAAGAAGGGTTCTGTTTCAGCATCGTCTTGGTCAGAGGTTGCAACAACCTGTACAACCTCTTTGAGCTTTTATGGCTCAGTAGATAATTGTTGAAGAACAAGTCTATCTAGTTCTTGTCTGGCTTTCATTTTCCTAATCTCTTCCTGTAGGTGTGCTATCTCATATTGAAAATCTGATATGGTCACTTTTGCTATCGTAGGGCTATCAGAGGGAACTCTCTTAAGAATATTAGTAATGTTATAGGTATTGGCTACTTGGGGGTGATTTTGAAAAGTTGAAGACGAGGATGTTGAAGGCTTATTAAGGACCGTCTTAAGTTTTCTTAAATAATTCCTTTTATGTTCAGGATCTTGATGATCACCAATCACTTCAAGAAGAAGATCGTATTCTTTCGTGAGAACATTAATCTGAGGGAGGTCGTCCTGGTCAGACTCTTGTGAGGATGAGGAAGGTGAATCTAGATCATCTTCGAGTATATTGTTAAATTGCTCATCACCGAACATTTCGTTATCTGTAATATCTGAAGAGTCGCTTAATTCAACAAGCAATTTCTCTATTTTATTTAGAGTGGGTTCGTCAAATTGTAGGCTCTTGATTTTCTGAGAGACTTTGCAAAACTTGGTGATGTGGCCTGACTTTCCACACTTGAAACATTTTCCAGTGGAAATAGAAGTTTTTCCGTCTTTATGAAAAGATTTAGAAGACTTATACTTCGTATAGGAAGGTTTCATTTTCCTAAATTGAAATTGTATTTTCTAATTTTGGATGAATCTGTTTTAGGATTCTTCTTCCTATGAGGTTTACTACCGCACGAAGGAAGACCGAATTGTTTGCAGAAACTTCCTAAGTCTCTACATCTTTGTGCCCTATCCTTGGAAAGTTGCCTAAGCATCATATCTTGCCTGTAGATTTTGAGAGAAACTTTTTGAATCTGGCTAACTATATGGCCGTAGGTGATTTGATTATAGGGAACAATATCACCGGATCATTGACTCTGAAATTCTTCCTTGACTAAATCTCTAGGGGACTTAAGAAAGCCATCTAGGAATTTTTCTTTCCAATAAAGGAGGTTCCCATCTGGTCTTTCATAGATTCTAGTAAGGAAGGAATACTTATACCACCTAAAGTCTGAAAGAGTTTTGCAGTTAAGGTTGTTAAGTATTTCAGAGGATTTTTCTCTAAAAATACTTGGACAACCTACAAATATTTTAATGATTATGTAAATCAATGTATTGATAGAATCAGGAATTGTTTTGCCGTCCTTTAGAATTTGTTGTCCTAATTCATCTAATTTAACGGCTTGGAAAATTTGTCGCTTTTCCTCGTTGCTTAAGTGGATATCCCACTATCCCTTAAGTTGGCCTGTAAAACCAGCGACTAAGACATGGGTAGTACTCTGTTCGGAACAGTTGTGGGAGGTTTTGTCAGCAGTTGCTACCATGGTCATCTGCTGTAATTTAGCAAGAATATTATATTCGGAACATCCACCAATATTTCACTCATAGATATTATGAGCATTATTATTATTCTGCATGGTATTGTGTCTTTCTTCTAAGACTACATCTGGATGTGTAGCTCTAGGGTAATAGAATTTTTGAGGCTTTCGCCAGTTGGAAAATTCTGACTTAATAGGTGCTGATTCTGGAGGAGGTTTGTCTTCTAAGGAAATTTGTGAAAATTGCTAAGATTCGTTATTGGAGTCGGTTTCTCCTAAAGCTCCTATGAACCTAGAAGATATTTCTTCAGACTGTCGCACTGGAGCGTCCTTGACTGTTAGGGATTTCTCTATTTTCACGATTCTCTGATGAAGTTCAGAGAGTTTTGGAGAATCCGCAGAATAATGCATAACAAGGTCTCTAGGTAGGCCTCTGAGTTTCAGGCTCTAATACCAGAGGGGCGGAAGCTAGTCCCCGAGGTGGTAGAGAGGACTGGAAAAATATAAGGAATGTAAGGAACATGAAGCAATAAATAAATAAAAACCCAAGCGGCAAAGCCGACTATATGCAAACGTATGCCAAATAAAATAGGCGGTAGAGCTGACCGAATGCAAGTATGTTAACACAAGATTAAAACATAAAATCTGGCGGCAGAACCGACCAGAAGTATTATTGATAACAAGAAATTAAAATACATATGTTAAAAAATTAAAACTTAAAAACTTATAGGGTATAGAGCTCTTAAGTGTTGAGAGGGTTCAGAGAGAGGAAATGTGTAGAGAGAATTCTGAAATTTGGGAGAAGGATTGAATGCCCTCTCAAATGAGTGAATGGGGTCTATTTATAGAATTATGGACCGTGCTACAGTGAAAGTGTACAGTGTTTTGCTACATCGAAAAGTGCACAGTAATCTACAGTGATAAGTGCACAGTAATCTACAGTAACATTGCTACAGTAACTTCAGGAAAATTCTTTGTTGGCGTCATGGCTGATGTCAGCGGCAAATTGTTCTTGACTTTGACTTATTCTGGGTCATAGCCAGGGTCATCCTCTTCTTTTGATTGTTCTTCAGACGAACTGGATGAATGTTGATCGGGAACTGTTCCCTTAAGTTGTTGTAGAAGGTTTTCCATCTCCTGGATGTAATCTTCTTTGCTGGTAGAGCCTGCTAATTTGGCTTGAACTAGCCTTCTCTGCAGCAAAAATGAAGTATTTGCTACATTTGTTGGTGACAGAAATTTGGGATTGCTCGAAAACCATTTTTTGACTTCTGGTAAGTAAGTTCCTGTGGCATCTTTCCATGCCTTATACCATTTACAGTAGCCTTGAAGGGCTAACCAAGGCATACATCTGAATCCTTCCTGTTTGTGGAAAACAAACTCCTGGGCGTATATCTATGGGATGTGGAATCTGAGGAAAAATTGAAGCAACTATCAAATGTGCTGATCTCCGTGAAATCTGGAACGAAAATACTCAAATCCTTCTTTCACTAGTGGAGGAAATATATCTGCTAAGTGATCGTAAATAGGCCACCATTGATGTAAAAATCATAGGGAAAAATCTACTGGCAGTTGTTTACCCCAAAGAAGAAAGTAGGAATGTTTGTTGACATGGTTCTGGAATGTGAATGCGTTAAACCATGCATCTATATAATCATAATAGCTGAAAAATTATGGATGAGAAGGTTGGGAAAGTTTCTTGACCTTTGTCGGGTGATCCCCCCATCCCTTTGGCGAGATTATTTTGTTGATCCATACCATGGTATGTGTAACATATTTTTGGGTTTTGTCCAAAAAGGGTTTGAACAAACATGATTGAGTGTCTGCTAAGATGAATTCATAAAACTTCTGAGTATGGGCAGGAGTTTTCTGAAGGAAATTGGCAGTAAGATCTGGCGGAGCCGCCCAGAAGTATTATTGATAACAAGAAATTAAAATACAGATATTAAAAAATTAAAACTTAAAAGCTTACAGGATATAGATGTCTTAAGTGTTGAGAGGGTTTAGAGAGAGAAAATGTGTAGAGAGAATTCTGAAATATTGGGAGAAGGATTGAATGCCTTCTCAAATGAGTGAAGGGGTCTATTTATAGAATTATAGACCGTGCTACAGTGAAAGTGTACAGTGTTTTGCTACAGCGAAAAGTGCACAGTAATCTACAGCGAAAAGTGCACAGTAATCTACAGTAACATTGCTACAATAACTTTCAGAAAATTCTTTGTTGGCGCCATGGCTGATGTCAGCGGCAAATTTTTCTTGACTTTGACTTATTCTGGGTCATAGTCAGGGTCATCCTCTTCTTCTGATTGTTCTTCAGACGAACTGGATGAATGCTGATCGGGAATTGTTCCCTTAAGTTGTTATAGAAGGTTTTCCATCTCTTGGATGTAATCTTATTTGCTGATAGAGCCTGCTAATTTGGCTTGAACTAGCCTTCTTTGATGCAAAAATGAAGTATTTGCTACATTTGTTGGTGACAAAAATTTGAGATTGCTCGAAAACCATTTTTTTACTTCTGGAGAGTAAGTTCCTGTGGCATCTTTCCATGCCTTATACCATTTACAGTAGCCTTGAAGGGCTAACCAAGACATATCTCTTAATCTTTCCCGTTTGTGGAAAACAAACTTCTGGGCGTATATCCATGGGATGTTGAATCTGAGGGAAAATTGAAGCAACTGGGAAATGTGTTGATCTCCGTAAAATTTGGAACAAAAATACTCAAATCCTTCTTTCACTGGTGGAGGAAATATATCTTCTAAGTGACCGTAAATAGGCCACCATTGATGTAAAAACCATAGGAAAAAATCTACTGGCAGTTGTTTACCCGAAAGAAGAAAGTAGGAATGTTTATTGACATGGTTTTGGAATGTGAATGCGTTAAACTATGCATCTGTATAATCATAATAGCTGAAAATTGTGGATGAAAGGTTGGGAAAGTTTCTTGGCCTTTGTCGGGTGATCCCCCATCCCTTTAGTGAGATTATTTTGTTGATCCATACCGTGGTATGCATAACATATTTTTTGTTTTTGTCCAAAAAGGGTTTGAACAGACATGATTGAGTGTCTGCTAAGATGAATTTATAAAACTTCTTAATATGGGCAAGAATTTTCTGAAGGAAATTGGCAGTAGGGTCGAGCATTTTCTTTGTTATTTCTGTAGGGTTGGAAATCCAAAGACATGGCTCGGCTTGAACGAGTGAATAAGTCATTTTGTTGTTGATGTATTGAGGTTCCTCAGAATAAGGACCTGCTGAAGAAATTGGTTGAAGCACGGTTGAAGAAAGCGTCTGTTTGGGTACAGAAGGCACCGTGCATTGTATAGTGAGGGTTTTTTGCCATCACTGTGTTAATATTTCTTGCAATGGGACTTTTGGTTGCCACTTGCTTTTTAGTGGGGCCTTTTGCCACCACTGGGTTGGTTGTGGTGCTTTCCGCAGCCACAACTGAAGTTGATGCTGAATTTGAAGGAGTGAGGGCTTGTTTGGCGATTGTTTCTAGAAATTGCGCCACGTTTCTTGCCATTTCTCCTTGGTTTGGATGGATCATGGGTGTTGTTGAAGTAAAACTCATTAGTTCTAACCATCTCTTAAAATCTGTTGTTGTCCATGTGGAAGCCGGTTGTTGTGCAAATTGAATATTGTCATCTTCCGAAGAAGATTCTTCAGCAATGTCTGCCCATCTTTTCGGTTGGGTAATAGAAATTGGCTGTTAAAATTGGATGTGAAGAGACCATTATAGGAATACTCTTCATGGCATAATCAACGGGTGACCTTTATTTTGGCTGGCTATATCCAGCTTCATCTGGTTATTTCTTTTGGGAAACGGTTATTGTTAGTTGTTTTGGAACAACTGTTTGAATTGCTTTGTCCTTTGGCTGTTGTGTGGCAGCCTGTTGTTGTTGCTGCAGAGCCAACCTCGGGAGTTTTGGCTTTTTAGGCATTTTATCTGCCTTGTAGAAATTCTCTGGTTAGAAAATTGGGTATGAAATTTGAGCTTTCCTTTATATATTCAATATTAAAATCAAATATTGATAAAATAGCTTGCCATTTGGCGAAAATATGTTTTGAAACAATATTTTGCACATTCTTTTGTAGAATAGATTTAACTGCTTTACAGTCAATGCGAAACAAAAACTTTTGATTTAATAAGTCTGACTAAAATTTTGATATGCACAAAACGTTAGCCAAACTTTCTTTCTTAATTGTAGGATAATTCTGTTGAGAACTATTCCAATGTTTAGAAGTATAGATACTTTCTTTATTATTACTAAGATGTTTCAAAATTCCATCGTACCCTAAATCTGATGCATCTGTTTCTACTATTTTTAAAGCAGATGGATCGAGGAGACTCATGACTTTCAACTTAAGTTGTTTCATTGCGTTCGTTTGGGCATCTGTCCAAGGAACTGGAGGCTTTTTCAACCTGTCGTGGAGGGGTTTAAGCAGAATGCTTAATCCTGGAATAAAATCAGAAATGGAGTTGACACAACCAAGGAATCTTTGAAGCTGCGTCTTGTCCAGAATTTAATCTGGGAATTTGTCAGCAAACTAGAGGGATCGCTGGATGGGAGTAATAGTCCCTTGTTGGATGTTATGGCCAAGGAACCAGATATTTGTCTGGAATAAGCTGTACTTAGTCCCAGACAGAGCTAAACCATTTTTTTTAATAGTGTTAAAGAAAATGCCTAGATGTTTGAAATATTGCTCGATGCTTGTCAAGAAGACTAAGACTTCGTCGATATAAGATAACAAAAGTGGAATATGGATTAAAGATATCATTCATATCTTCTGGAATTCAGAAGAGGCATTCTTTAATCCGAATGGCATTACATTCCATTCATACTGTCCAAAAGGGACTGTAAAAGCAGTCTTGTACCTGTCTTTTGGGTTAATTTCTACTTGCCAGAATCCAGATTTTTAGTCAAACTTAGAGAAAATTATGGCAGCATGGACTCTTTCTAATAAGTCCTTCTTGTTAGGAATATGATACCTAATCTATCTAAGTGGTGCATTAAGAGGTTTGTAATTGATAACCAAGAAAGGGACTCTGTGCTCGATTTCAGAGTTTTTGTTGACATAAAATGCCACACAACTCCAGGGTGATTTTGAAGGAGAAATAATCCTTTTGCCTAAGAGATCACTAATCTCTTTTTGACAATGCATTGTAAGCTCGTGATTCATTTGAATGGGTCAAGCTTTGGTTGGAATATTTTTCTTATCAAAGTCAGACTCGTAAGAAGCCCAACAATGTGCCTTTTTCATTTCCAAAATTCCATAGGCAAATCGGAACAAAGCTCCTGTTGAATTCTAGCTTCTAAATTTTTGATTTTAGAAGAGAATACAGAGTCAGTCAATTGTTTTTGTATTCTTTGAAAAGCAACTTTTTCTTTCAAGAACATAATTTACTTTTCTTTATTTTGTAAAGAATGAATGATTTCATAAGTTGGAAGCGTATGAAAAGGATGTAGAACGTCACTTGTGGGATAATCCACATGAATGCCTTTGTTTGTAACTAGGTATGTTGCAAAGTTGGATGAAAGGAATACCTATGATTACTGCATTGCAAAGGTCTTTTGCTAATAAAAATAGAGTCTGGATGTACCAGTTCCAGTTGTCTGGAGAGGTTGTTACCTTTACAGAAGGAAGCTTGTAAGTGATTTTAAGTTTTTCACCATTGGCGGCCCTTAGGCGTTCTTTGGATTTCACAAAAACCTTAGTTGGAATGACACCTTCTTGGATACAACTTCTGTCTGCACCATTATCAAATAAAGCTATGCCAGTCCAAACAAAGGACTCACCGATGATGAGAGTGATCCTAACGTGATACTTCTGAATCCTAGTCGAGGAGAGGAATCCTAAGAAGGGTTCTGCTTCATCATCGTCTTGGTTAGAGATTGCAACAACCTACACAACCTCTTTGAGCTTTTGTGGCTCATTAGATAATTGTTGAAGGACAAGTCTATCTAGTTCTTGTCTGGCTTTCATTTCCCTAATCTCTTCCTGTAGGTTTGCTATCTCAGATTGAAAACTTGAAATGGTCACTTTTGCTATCGTAGGGCTATCAGAGGGAAATCTCTTAAGAATATTAGTAATGTTATAGGTATTGGCTACTTGGGGGTGATTTTGAAAAGTTGAAGACGAGGATGTTGAAGGCTTATTAAGGACCGTCTTAAGTTTTCTTAAATAGTCCCTTTTATGTTCAGGATCTTGAAGATCACCAATCACTTCAAGAAGAATATCTTGTTCTTTCGTGAGAACATTAATCTGAGGGAGGTCGTCCTGGTCAGACTCTTGTGAGGATGAGGAAGATGAATCTAGATCATCTTCGAGGATATTGTTAAATTGCTCATCACCGGACATTTCGTTATCTATAATATCCGAAGAGTCGCTTAATTCGACAAGCAATTTCTCTATTTTGTTTAGAGTGGGTTTGTCAAGTTTTAGGCTCTTGATTTTCAAAGAGACTTTGTAAAACTTGGCGATGTGGCCTGGCTTTCCACACTTGAAATATTTGCCAGTGGAAGTACAAGTTTTACCGTCTTTATGAAAAGATTTAGAAGACTTATACTTCGTATAGGAAGGTTTCCTTTTCCTATTGAAATTGTATTTTCTAATTTTGGATGAATCAGTTTTAGGATTCTTCTTCCTATGAGGTTTACTACCGCACGAAGGAAGACTGAATTGTTCGCAGAAACTTTCTAAGTCTCTACGTCTTTGTGCCCTATCCTTGGCAAGTTGCCTAAGCATCATATCTTGCCTGCAGATTTTGAGAGCAACTTTTTGAATCTGGCTAATGATTTGATCAAAGGGAATAATATCACTGGAATATTGACTCTGAAATTATCCTTAACTAAATCTCTAAGGGACTTAGGCAAGCCATCTAGGAATTTTCTTTCCAATAAGGGAGGCTACCATCTGGTCTTTCATTGATTCTAGTAAGGAAGGCATCCTTATACCACCTAAAGTCTGAAAGAGTTTTGCAGTTAAGGTTGTTAAGTATTTCAGAGGATTTTTCTCTAAAAATACCTGGACAACCTACAAATGTTTTGATGATTGTGTAAATCAATGTGTTGATAGAATCAGGAATTGTTTCGCCATACTTTAATTCATCTAATTTAATCGCTTGGAAAATTTGTTGCTTTTCCTCGTCGCTTAAGTGGGTCTCCCACCATCCCTTAAGTTGGCCTATAAAACCAGCGACTAAGACATGGGTAGTACTCTGGTCGGAACAGTTGTGGGAGGTTTTGTAAGCAGTTGCTACCATGGTCATCTGCTGTAATTTGGCAAGAATATTATATTCGGAACATCCACCGATATTCCACTCATAGATATTATGAGCATTATTATTTTTCTGCATGGTATTGTGTCTTTCTTCTAAGACTACATCTGGATGTGTAGCTCTAGGGTAATAGAGTTTTTGAGGCTCACGCCAGTTGGAAAATTTAGGTGCTAATTCTGGAGGAGGTTGTCTTCTAAGGAAATTTGTGAAAATTGCTCAGATTCGTTATCGGAGTCGGTTTCTCCTAAAGCTCTTACGAACCTAGAAGATATTTCTTCAGACTATCGGACTGGAGTGTCCTTGACTATTAGAGATTTCTCTATTTCCGTGATTCTCTGTTGAAGTTCAGAGAGTTTTGGAGAATCCGTAGAATGATGCATAAAAAGTTCTCTAGTATGAGTTCTAGGGATCTCGTATGGCTTGAATAAAGGAGTCGTAGGGGTATAAGATCCTACTGTTGGTTTCTTCAATGAAGTTGAAGTTTAATTTGAAACAAAGTATTCTCCAAGAGTTTGCAAATACTTGTTTTTATAATTATTCTGTTCAAAAATATTTTTAATATCTTTGCCAGTGATCGGCTCAGTGTCAGCTCTCTTTTTGAAAGGTGAGGCTGTACAAAGTTGAAAACCCTTGTAACGGAGGAAGTTCGAAAATTACTTCCTCGCCATTATTGGTTTTTTATACTTTTGAAACATTAATTGAACAATGGAAAATCTATTTGATTATAGTTCGCATAAATTTCAAATCATTTGAAGAAATTGATTTGTTGTTTAATAACGTTTAGGCTGTCATAGAAAATCGATTGGATTTTCTTTCTTTCTTCTCCTTTATACTTATTTAAAAAACAAGTTCTTTTAACAAGATTTTCAGGAGAATAAAATTCTTTTTGGAGACCTTTTTTGTCAATTTCAATTTCAATTTCCAAAGCACCAATGATGTTGTCATCTCCTAATTCGGCACCTAGTGACGTATAGGTAGGAGAATCTGGTCGGTTGTAGGTAGTGTCGGCAGAGGGAACCGTTTCTGATTTTTCTACCTTATACCTAGCTTGTGGAACTCTAGATTTGAAGTCTACTGTCTCGATTCTAGTAGGATATGAAGACACTGAATGTCTAGCAGAATGAATCGGTGGAATTTCAGACTGTGAAGAGGTAGTGGAACTTACTCTTTGGCAAAGGGACATGTGAAAGGAAACTAGCACAGATCCGGAAGGGATTTGTTGGATCTGGGAAACCGTCGTGTTTTGTGGCTTTTGAGCAGGAGTGGCATCCTACAGAAGCCAGTTTTTCGGGAGAGAAACCTGATTCGAAGAGATTGGTCTTGGAATAGACAGATGGGACCTTTGCAGATCTGTCTAGAAGAGAACTGTTTCACCTTTGTGAGTAGTTCTCATAGCTCCAGTGTTAAAGGCAGACTCATGGCCTTATATTGGATTCTGTAAATAATTGCTACTGGAAGAGAGTTAGCCTTAGTCTTATAATTAGAAGTTTTAACATTTAGGGTGAAAGCATCTAAAATGTTTCTATCCTTAAGGGAGAATGTCAAGTTAAGGAAACAGTCGAAATAAATTGGACCATTGCAAAGACTGGTTTCTACCATTCCTAATAATGAATCATTGAACTTTAGAAATCTAGGATCTCTAAGGCAGCGTAGGAGTGATGTGTCCAATCCTTCTCTAGATAAAGGCTTAGCGGCTATTCGTACTAAACCAAAATGGATGTAATTATATTTCTTCCTATATTTTTCAATAGATTTGATATTGAGAAGTTTGATTTCCTCATGGTCTGATTCCAGAGGAATAGTCTACTCAATGATAGACATGTGATAATCACTTGTCAAGCTCTATTTTTGAGACTTGTAAATTGTTGACTGGGGATGTTTGGGGATTTTTCAGTCGTCAATTGATTGCTGCAAATTAGAGAAAATAATCTCTTCTTTGAGCTTAAAATTGGAGGAAGATGAGGAGGAGGATGAAACTTGTAGATCTAGACAAGAGGGAGTGGAAGTATGACATAGCAATAATTTAAATTGCTTCCTCGGCTCGAGAGACCAAGTAGTTTCATAAAGAAGTTATTCAAGTTCTTAACTCTACTATATGTGGAAGAGTCAATTCTGGCGTAAAATTTCATAGATCTATAAATTATATGATCTTGTAAGATATTTGTTTAGATTTTACCTTACAATTGTGTTTAGGGTTAGATGTAGAGGGTAGATCTGTAAGTATACTAATTTCTTTGCTCAAAAGGGCTAATCTTTATGATTGTTTTACGAAGAATTACTTCTGGATGACCCAAAGGTTTTACAACCATCTGCAAGCCTACCAGATACATTTACAGGCATCACCTTACCATAATCCCTGGGAACCACACTTACAGTGCAGATCTGAAAGGATCCCAGTGCCATCTTCAAACATTTTTCATATTACAAGCATATGTTTAACCATTTTATGGAAAAGAATTAGCAGATCTGCAGATCTATCTCAGATCTAACATCTTTACACTATAACAAGATAAAGTAAGAACAACTCTAAAACTTAACCATAAATAAAGAGAACCGTGAGTTTCAAACTAGATCCGGCAGTACCACATAACAGTATGTTAAAAACAAGAATCACATACTTACTTCCCCGCTGGATCTGATACCAGAGGGGTGGAAGCTAGTCCCCGAGGGGGTAGAGGGGACTGGGAAAATACGAGAAATGTAAGGAACAGGAAGCAATAAATAAAGAAAAACTCAGGCGGCAAAGCCGACCATATGCAAACGTATGCTAAATAAAATAGGCGGTAGAGTCGAATGAATGCAAATATGTTAAAACAAGATTAAAATATAAAATCTAGCAGTAGAGCCGACCAAAAGTATATATATATATAGCCTTAAAACAACCCAACAAAAGATAACAACATCTCTTCCCCTTTCAAGTGCTATCTTGTAATCTTTCACACCAACACCACAACCAACATGTAATTAACCTTAAACACTATCAAAAAGATGTTAAACATACCTTAGACAGTAGACAAAATTCTAACCCTAAGCTTACATTAGCTCACCATCATCCTTATTCACATCACAACACCATAGAGGGGTTATTCTTCACCTTTGGCTAACTTTGATATTGGATTATGGTGTTTTTTCTTAAATTTGTTTGGAGACTTGGGAGAACTTTTGGGAGGATTTGGGAGGGTTTTGAGAGTGTGAGAATGGAAGGAGGACTAAGAATTAGCGAATCTCATCCCCAAACGAGATAAAAACAAGTGAAGGTCGGCCACCGACTAAGTGGGTCCCATAGGGGATTCAAGGGCAGTCTCGCAAAAACGCAAACATCTCTCTACATCGATTTCATATTGACGAACGATTTAATGGGTTTGAAACTAGACTCATAGATCATCTATTTGGTAGGTGGATCATCCCGTAATTCCAAGTACATTGGGAGAAAAGCTCACATACATTTGACCTAATGTTCAACACATTTATGATTGTAACTTCTGATGATCTTTGCCAACTTTTGTTCCACAACTCGCTTGACTTTAAAACATAACACACGACTATCGCAAGACTTATATAACTCAAAACATAACCTCCTTATCATGTTGAGCACCATGGTATCACCCTAAAATTACATGTTATAACATTCCCAACTTGTCGACTTTCGACGAAACTTATTTTCTTCAATTCGTTTAGCTTCTATACCTTCTAACCTTCTTGTTACTTGTTTTTCATGATCTTAAATATTTGTAACCTTCAATGTTACATGATTAACTTAATTTATGTACTCTCAAATGCGAACTCATTTTCGAGCTTACATAATTGACTTACGACGTATTCTCACGTACGAAAACATGGGGTGTAACATCATTCCCCCCTTTGGAACATTCGTCCTTGAATGTTTTTCTTTACATATAGGCAACTGTTCTGCAAATAAATCCAAACATCAAAGCATTCGCCCCTTTAAGCCTCTTTCTCACACTACTACTTGTGGTCGGAATTCTTCCAATCTCATAACTATTGCTACCTTATGTCATTTAGCATGTACGACTCTGTCTTTGTATGAGCGCTTATGTAAGTATTCTCTCCTTTTTCCTCCTACTTTTAGCCAATCTCTAGGCTTCACTTTGTGAACATATACAGAACTATGACAAGTTGTCCCTCTAGGCATCTATAGGTGTACTGAAGTTCTTCACTTGGTACTTTGTCGAACTTACGACTATTGATATATCTTGTTTCATAACCTTGGTGATCTATGCTTATGACTTTACTACATCTAGGTAGGTCATACTATATCATAACTCTTACTTCGATTTATTATTACCGAGGTCTGCTACCCAACTCCAGGTTACTCTCTCGTTGCTCATCTATATGTATAAATCTAAGTCCTTCAATGCTTCCTCATTACCCGTCATATTAAGAATGGCGGCCTAATCTCATCTCATACTTTATAACTTTTATCCATCCATTGTTGATTCACCTTAATGTCGATCCATAATCTACCACTGACAACCTAAAACCTCTTACGTAATACATTGTCACTAGGTATCACGTTGCATCGGGGAACATTTGAAGTGATTTTCTTGATCCACTTAGGGACGATACTATACGTTAATAACTATATTTCATAGCATCCCAACATTATTCATCTTATAGGGGTATTCTAGTCCTATGCAATTAATGAAATCCCTTTTCTTAAAATCATTACTCAATAAAAGTCCTAAACGTCATCCTCTTATCTATCACCATTACACTCGTATTCTAATACCAGGGCAGTATTTCATCTCTTCTAATTTCTCCTAGTCTTAGACTCCTCTAAGTTCATTTGAGCTATAGTGAGCTTTCTATAACTTACAGAAACTATCAGCTCCCTTGTTTTGATGGGTTTAATTCCGAGGCCTTACCTATTCTTGTTACCTTCTCACTCACATTTTCTTATCCTTACTCCTATCTACCAAAAAAATTGTTGCTCTACGATATTTTAGTTTGTGACCTACACATATCTATTTATACTACTCACAACCTTCCTTTAATTTTCTAGCACCATGGATTTCCTTCTATGCCTTCTCAATTGTCATTAAATGTGAGCAATTACTTTTCCTGGTCGTTCTGCCACTTGTTGCATGGATACTTGGCTTATCATATTGCCCATGAATACTGGAATTCCCTATAACTTGTATGATCTCAAATAACACTTTTTACTTCCCGTTCATTAGTTATGATATGTGCCACTTTCTTATGGAGTGCATATAATATTGTAGTGAGACTGTTGTTACAAGATCATTTCTTCTTCAAGTTACGATACTTAGGTTGAAGCCTTCTCCCTTATTTCCTCATCTAGTCTTTCGTGGTAGTACTTAGGGGAGGCTTTCTGACTCTTGTAAAGTTGCGAGCTCATTACATCATATATCCGACGAAATTTTTGATGTTCTTGCTCGCATATAATCGTTCCTAGTTACTTACCTCAACACCCTATTCTCTTAAAGTTGCTTATAAACTGAATTTTTTGATTGTCTTCCTAGTGGCACTCTCTTTTATTTTCGTAACACTTATACAGTACCTTTAACTATCTAAACTCCTATCTGAATATTTCTCAAAGATTACGATGTCATTTCTGCAAGACTGAATTCACTATATTAGGGTTCACTACATTTATCTTGCACGATCTGCTGATTTATCAGTATCCTCTTGTCTAGCCATAAGTCTCTTCCTGAATCAACTACTAACTACTCGTTGGTCCATTCGCATATCTATTATCCGCATAATCTCTCTTGGGATATGTCCCTTGCCTTACTTAACTCTCACACTGGCTCATGATATATCAAGTATCCTTTAACTTAACTCTCGCACTGGCTCATGATGTATCAAGTATCCTTTTGCACTTATTTATCAATAACATCCTGGATGGAAAGTCTTACTACCTCTCCCTAGCATCGTGCTTGCATAATGTTCTGGAGTCGTAATATAAATGTAATCTCTTTCCTTTCGCCTTTTTACCACATTCTTTCCTCACCATTCCATAGTTACCTCAACCATATAACTCATACTTAATACCATATCACACCGTCTTCCCCCCCTCTCTTCAGCTTTGGCGTCTTTTCACATCTTCATTGGCTCTTACTCACCTTGCGGTAACCTTTATATACCAATGATAATGAAATTTCTTACTCACGAGGGTTACACCTAGTGTAACTGGCACACTTAGTCCCTTAAGCTTAACTCCACTCACATTGCTTGCTTTAGGGAAGTGTCTTCTTGAATGATTTTTAAAGGTTATTCATTTGTTGTCCATTCTATTATTGCCGGAACGCTATCTCTGAAATTTTCACAATGCCGACTATTATCAAATCCTTCAGTCCCCAATTCATGTTCAATTTATCGTGTTCACTAGCCCATATTGATTTCTATTACTCCAAGAGTCTAACTTAGCCTTCTGGTAATCATGTTCGAGTCACTATCTCGTTTTTCTAAATGAGGGTATGATTTTATGGCTTATACAGTTTTATTGTCTCAAGGCCTGTCACTTCTTGTCTTTTCCTTCACTTGGCTATAGACTCTGTCATCATGTCATATTTTGATTTACCGTTATCACCCATTTATCACACCTTACTTACAATGCTTCATCTACTCTCTTCTTATTCTCCTGCTAATATTTCTGTCTATCACCTTATTTTAAAAACTTCAACAAAACATTCTTTCACTTTTA
The DNA here is from genome assembly GCA_002018475.1 of Nicotiana obtusifolia. Classification (NCBI taxonomy): domain Eukaryota; kingdom Viridiplantae; phylum Streptophyta; class Magnoliopsida; order Solanales; family Solanaceae; genus Nicotiana; species Nicotiana obtusifolia. The sequence goes on from MCJB01007014.1 coordinate 56,461, forward strand.
GCTCCCCTTGCTCCATCACTTGGCTCTTCAGGTCGCCTACCATTCTTTCTTTACTAGGGGCGGGATCCATACAAAGGTAAATACTTATCCTTTCTAGTATTCCAGTGCCAATCTTCTAATTTTTTTCTGGACATTCTAGTATTTCATATCTAAATGTACTATTCTAGAGTACACCATCGAGGTGTCTTACAAGGAGAACTATTACCATATTTGCAATATCCTTTGGAAATGTTAACTAATGCTAACAATCCATCCACCAGTTTAGGTTACTCTACTATCTCATCCTTCTCTTAAACTTTATCTCTGTTAGCTCCCATAGGGCATAACTGAGAAGGGTGTGGCCAATTGTATATATCTCTATTCCTGTTGAAGGTAACTCAGAATACTTATATTGCTCTACCGGAATTGTAAATACTGATAATCTTCACTAACTAGTTACCCCGTACCCTTCTTTGCCTTGCTTCTTTTACTTGTTGAAACTTGTATCTACCTTCTGATTCTCTTGTTGCTTTATACCATATGGGTGTATAGATATTCATGCCTTATGGCTCCTTATCAAGAAGCTTACACATCTTAGTACATACATATTCTACTGAAGACCTTACATTTACCATCATAAGCATGAAGCAAAATCAAGTTCCTTTGACGCATTCAACCTCTTACCAATTGTCTATCTGGATGTAGATGTCGTTGTATTACGAATAAAATTGAATTTAGGAGTTTGAATTCTTAAAACTGAGCTCTACCACACGATCTAGTGTAAGAAGAAAGAGTGACAGTCCTAAATGCCATGTAGCCTCCTACTTATAACTGTGGTGCAAACACACCCATAAACAAGAATTTACTAGACACGACTTGTAGACTCCCTAGGATAGAACTGCTCTGATACTAAGTTTTGTGACGACCCAAATCGGAGAGCCGCGACTGGCACCCGGTGCCTTACTCAACCGAGTACCAACGTAATGTATCTTTCTTATCACCCCATTATGGGTAAAATAGGCCAGAAGGGCCGTCATGAGATAACCAGAATAAAACATAAGGGAAATACTAGATATAGAACAATCCAACATGATATAGAAACTTATACATGGGACATACGGGCCTATAAGGCCGACATGATCATTTGTACACTCAAAATATTGGCCGGCACGGCCATAAAAGTATCCTTATACATGACATCTGTCTATAAGCCTCTAAGAGTAGATAAATGTTATAAAGGTCGGGAAAGGGGCCCCTATTACCAATCAATACATGTCAAAATCATACTGACCAAATAGACAACTCCGGAGCAAGTGGAGTGCACCAACACCTCCCGTTAAGCTGATAGCCTACTAGGAGGACCGTCAACCTGTCTATCAGGACCTGTGGGCATGAAACGCAGCATCCCCATGCAAAAGGGACGTCAACACAAATAATGTACCGATTATGTAAGGAATAAAAAGCACTATATAAAAGACATGAAAGAAACATGGAGTAAAGGACTCAACCTATAAGTTTGAATAGCTCTGTGAATCATGAAGCATTTATAATGTCATACATGTGCGTATAAATTTCATATCATGCATAATTATATGTGTTCATAACATCATCAAGCCTCTGAGGGCATCCCATCATATCATCTCGGCCTTTGTAGGCGAAATCATCAACGTATACCAGCTGATCAGGTGGTGGTGCATATGTAACGCCATAACCTTTCCCCATACCCCATATACATATAATATATGCGTATATAACACCATATGTTCATGGGTCAATGTACATGTATAAATGAATGCAATGTATAAGAAGTAAGTCAATAAGATCTCTCGGGATGTCATAAGTTCAATATGCCTTCGGTTAATATCATGAAATAAACTTTACCAGCTTACGTACTTTTTGAGACCCATGAACAGACGATATCATGAAATAAAATTTATCAACTCATAACATAACCTCCTTAGCATGTTGAGAAGCATAGTATCACCCTAAAAGTACATGTTATAACATTCCCAACTTGTCAACTTTCGACGAAACTTATTTTCTTCAATTCGTTTAGCTTCTAAATCTTCCAACCTTCTTGGTACTTATTTTTCATGATCTTAAATATTTGTAATCTCCAAGGTAACATGATTAACTTACTGTATGTACTTTCAAAGGCAAACTCATTTTCGAGCATACTTCAATTGACTTATGACGTACTCTAACGTACGAAAACATGGGGTATAACATGGGGTCTCTGTGTTATGACTAATACCCAGCATGTTAGGTTCTTTGCTCGAGTTGCTTGTTATACTGTTTATGATTATATTAGGCTCCCATGATAGGGATTTTCTTCAGAAAACTGCTATCCTCTTTGACTGTGATTCTACTAGACTTTCATGATTAGGACTCTTGTATCTAAAGTCTCTTTTAGGCGGATATGGATCATGCATCACTTTGAAATTCTACTTGGAATGTTTTGCTATCTTACAGTGCTTAATCCTATTACTGTGAACCTGTTTGTCCTGGAAAACATCGCATGAACTTGCTTCACGTGTGTCTTGTGTGCCTTTCAATTTAGCATAATCCTGTTTATATGTCTTAGCTAGAGTTATTGATGACTACAGTTTTAGGAACTAAGTGTTTAAACTATTCCATGAGTATTTTGTCACTTGTATAATGTGGCATCCATTTGAGTAAGTAAGTTATCCATTGGGCCTAGGATTGGTCCATTTGTGTTGTTGGACCTGGGAACTGGATTCAGATGCACTCTAGTTGTCTTGTGAGCTTGTGATTTGGGCTTGTTGTCTGAAGAAGGCCTAAGGATACCCTTGGGTTACTTTTGTAACGGGCCTGTAATTACTTTAGTGGGCTTATATTTGTTTCAGTATGTATTTTGTCATATTAAAGTTTGTGTTATCTCGTTTGGGCCTGTAATAACTTGTAATAACAAACAATGGGAAAATTAGTAAAAAAGGGGGTTGGGGTATTCTAATGCTCGCATGAACGGGTAGAAAACATGTCTATAAGATTTAATTGCCTTGTTTGATATTTGTTTTGGCGTGCTTTGATTCTATACACTAACAGAAATCATGTCTATAGGAATCACACACTTCACTTAACTTGTCTAATACTTGTATGTTATTCAAAGCATGTTAGTTTAAGTAATTACTACACCTGTTTCCATGCCTACTACTGTACACTCTTATACGACATGTTTATAGGGATCAAACGCATTGCTTAATTATTAGACATCATGCCTATAGGATGCGATAATACATGCCTTTGCTAATGCTCATCTAGGTACCATGACTATAGGGTTTTAATTAATTAATAAGCTGCTTCTGTTACTTTCATTATACTGCGCCACTTAGATGACATGCCTATAGGGATAAAGTATTATAAAATCAAGTTCAATTGTCAACTGTTAGAAATCCTGCCTATAGGATATTGTCACTCGCATAAGAAGCGTGTTTATAAAAATCAGCGCTGTTAATTCTAAGGTTTCAAATAGTTGTATTGCCTCATTGCGCAACAATTAGAGATAATGCCTATTGGTTCTGCAATACCTTTAATCTGCCAATCCGTTAGTCTAGAGCTGCAGTACTGCCTGTACAAAATAATGGAAATCAGAATCACATAGAGACCATGTTTATAGGACCTAATGACTTTAACATGTTCTAATTTGAAACTGTATGTCGCCTAATGTATGAATCTGCCTGCGTGCAATTTGATGCTTATATGTGGAGGTTAATTTTAGCCATTAATTGTCTTTATGTGAAGTCCTATGTTTTGGATGCGTGTCTAGTTTTATCATTTTGAGCATCCTAAGTAGAGTCTAGAACTACCCGAATAGTAGGTCCAAAGCCTCTTGGACCAAAGGCATGGGACGGGTGGCGCACGCATAGGAGATAGTTTAGAATTGAATTAGAGCGCTTTAAGTAAATAACTTTAACATAGTAATCGGGTAGCAGAGGATGATAGTTTGTGCCCACCGAATAATATGAGCAACCCATACCTTAAGGAAGTTAGGAAGTATTATTTATATTGCACAAGGTGATCCTTTAGGCTAAAAAACTTAGGATCCCCCTCCTTATATGTTTATTGTTTGCACTTAGTCTTTGAATTTAGAATAATTAAGTTGTACTTTGTAACCTCTAAGAACTTGTAGTGATTATCTATATAGTTTGATTGTTGCCCGATTTCCTTTACACGTGTTCATATTAGAACCTTTAAATTCCTTGTATCCCTCGCTTATAATGATCACATAGGATAGTTATAATCTAATAACCCCACATAGTGTAAACTTCGGCCGGGACCCATAGTTGTAGACCTCGAAGAGTGCCTAATACCTTATTTTTAAGATAATTTGAGCCCTTACCCGATCTTTGGTGACGTAGACTAGTCAAAACAGAGTTATTCACAATTAGGTGCCCTAACGCACCTCAAAATTGTTAGGTGGCAGCTCTTCTCTTTTAATACCCACATTTAAAAGAGTACACATATACCGCTTTCGAGAGAAAAAGGGGCGCGACAACATAACGACTCTGTTAGGGATGTGGATTATTTGATGACATGTACATCCCTTCCCTTATTTCTTTTATTTGTTTAAAATTTCTATGACATGTCATCCCTTCCCTTATTTCCTTTATTTGTTTAAAATTGCTATGGCATGCACATCCTTTCCTTTATTTTCCTTTATTTGTCTAAATTTCTATGACATGAACATCCCCTCCCTGTTTCCCTTTATTTCTATGACATGTACGTCTCTTTCCATTTCCTTTATCTTGTTTAAGACTGCTATATCATGTCTCTCCCATCCCTATTTCCATATTTGCTTCATTACATTCTTTCACGTTTTCATGAGTTAAACTGACTTCCCTCTTTTTTCTTTTCTTTATTTTCTTTCTCATGTTCATATTTATTATATTACTTACTGTTTTTACGCGCTTTTCATCATGTAAATATTTGGCAACGTGTTACTATTTTTGCATAAAGCATGCTCCACATCATACTCCACTCGTGCTTATTATCAACATAGCAGCACTTGATGAGTGTCCGTGCTTCCCTAAAAGATATCCTTTTAAACCAGAAAGGCTTATTTGCGGTAGACTAGTCGATCAGCGGTGCAGTCGATGGTCCTGTGCCTTTTCCTCCCAAGTTGTCCACTTGAGAGTACCGATCTAGACCTTTCTAGAAATCATACTCTGATTTGAAATGTACATGCATCATGCTGAACCTAGTGCGGATTGAGACATCATTAACGTAACAAACCGTTTAGATGAACCTTGTCCAAAGTCCAACGGGATTTCCATAATCCCAAAGGACACCATCATATTATATGCATTACTTGGAGAAAACGTGTCAACATGCTGATCAATATTGCGTAAATAGTCGAATCTAGAGGGGAGAGGCCTAACTTTTATTTATTTGCAAAAAATAAAGCACGAAATTCCGAGGTTCGGTATGGTCCAGAATATCCCGCCTCTGCTAATTGATTGGTGGAATGACCTTGCGGCCTGTGATAGAAATCGTGTGAGAAGGGTATTGGTAACCTGCCATCTTTGATGAGCATTCAACCAAACAGGGAACTGATCAAGGTTTCTACTATGTTCTGGGATGAGAAGAGAGTCGTTTTCTGATTTGGAAATATAGAAATGACTCCTCTCCCGGAAGAAATAGGGGGTTTTACCAAGTTACCATGGGATAGTCCATGACTATTGGTGCTAGAGAATCGCACTCCACTCGATTTTTTGAAAATGTTGGGTTTTAAGCAGAATGATGAACCGGTCTATCTAAAGAAATCATACATCCTCTTTGATTTCTCTATGAGCATTATGGGCATAGAAAATCATATCGCCTTCATCATGAGGAGGTAGCCACTACCTCTTCGGGATGGTGCAGCGCCGTGTTTATGTTTTCATAGTCTGTTTCTTGGGTTTGTTGATCTTTTCGATGCAAAGGGGAAGAATTCATACTCGCTTAGCCATGGTCGCCAGGACCTTATGGAGGGTATCGAGGGGCAAAAATACACTATCAACCCGATGATCTTAGCTGAGATGTACCTTACTCTGGATCGGTACAAGCATGGGTCCGGACACTTTGAGGGTTGTAATCTCTTGCTACAAGTTTGGATGCTGGAACACGTTAAGAGGGGTGAGTATCGCCAGGAGCTTCTGCTTAGGCCACTGAATGACTACATAGCCAGTCATCATCCAAAGAAGATGACGTTCATTCCAGACATGTTTGCAAAGCCTGGAAATGTTGTAGGCTGGGTGCATTTCTTCAGCAATCTGACAGACAAGCAAGTGCATTAGATGTTTGAATGGTTTCCTAGTAGTGAGTTCATCATCAGATCCAAAGGAACTACTTACCTAGTACTGATCGGGCTGCGAGGCGTCTACCCTTACGCTCCTACAAGGGTAATGAGGCAAGCTGAGAGGAAACAAGTCATACCTCGAGTTTCCAACATGGTTTAGTATAAAGAAGATTTTAAAGGAGATGTCGTCCCATTTAAGTTCGAAGCACAACACATGTGGAACCAAAAGATTATCGTGGAAGGAGAGACTATTGAACCAGACAGGTATCACGCCGGTCATATGTACTACTATCTCTCATGGTCGGAGGACGACATAGCCGGGGACGTCAAACCGAGGATCAATCTAAAAGCTAGGATTATAAATGAGGTGGGGTGTTCAAATCTGAAGCTAAACATCTAGAGCATCATAAGGTGGATATGGAAGCGATCATAGAATGGAAGGAAATTGCAAATAAGTCAACACAGAGGTTGGAACGTCTAGAGCAAGGATTGATGGAGCTAGAGAGGAAGATGAGAAAAAGGCTTTGGAATTGTCAAGGCATGGATCTGGATGAATGAGGGAAGTTGGCAATGGCGTACTTGATACTCGACATGCGCGATTTGGGAAACGTGATTTATGGGGTCAAGAGAGCCAAGCATGGAGAAGGCCCTTCAAGAACCAAGTAGACTAGGAGATAGTGTCCTTTACTGCTTTCTAGGTTAGATTAGATTTTGATGTAATAAGGCTTAATTCCATTAATGTCTTTATAATTATTGTCGATTTAGTAAAAGATGAATTTGGCTTATTTTCACATTAATGGAATGAGACAAACGTTGGCATGAATTTTCTCCAAGTCTATGTGTCGCTTAGGCCTACCTCGGGCACAATGAGGTCCTCAAATTAGGACGCCAATTATTACATGACCTTATATGATGCATGCTTAAATATTGCAAACACTCCTTTACTTCGTTTTACTAGATTGGTTACCTTTTGCTTTTTTTTTCTTTCTTTTGATTACTCCCATTCCCAAAGGTTGGTTCATGCATTCTGGAATCATCAACTTACCACACCAGATCTAGAGGTCCAACACCTCCTCCTCCACCTAGCGATCCGAAAAACAAAGGCAAAGGCAAAGGAAAGATGGATGATGAAAGTGGTAACCGAAAAGACAATGTTACCATGGCAGAGAATGTTGAAACCTCGGATGGAAGAAGTACGCCAGGACATAATGAGTTGGTCTTACGTTTGGAGTAGAAAATCCTGGAGCTGCAGGGTGAGCTTGAGCAGGTTCGAAATCTGGCAAACCTCTCCCTTACCCTAAATGTTCCTGACATCAACCAACAAAACACAACTGCTCAGAACCAAACACCACCGCAAAATACACAAAACCAAAATCCACCACCCATAGCTCTAAATCCTCCCACAATGCACTAGTATCACAATCACGCACCTCCCCAGAACCTTAACCCACCACCAGTGCAAACCCCTCAACAGCACCATCATCACCCCACCCAATATCCGCAAATCACCACTTATCACACTCCTCAAAATGCACCACAACTCACTCCTGATCCTCCTCAAACTTCAATCAATGATCACCCATATACCCAAGTTCCAGGAACCCATCAAGGCAACCCGATATACGTGAAAACCTTACCCCATACCCCCCAACAAACCCATACCTGAGCCAATTGAGAAGGACATGCTCATTCGAAATATGGTAGAAGAAATCAAGAAACTGACAGGGAGAGTCCAGAGTGTTGAAGGTGGGAAGGGTGCTGAAGGTTTAAGCTATGAAGGTTTGTGTATCCAGCCAGATGTAGAACTCCGGGAGGGTTACAAACCTCTCAAGTTTGAGATGCTTGTTGGCACTGGTGATCCAAAGGTGCATCTGAGAACCTACTGCGACAAGCTTGTAGGAGTGGGTAAGAATGAACAAATCCGCATGAAACTGTTCATGCAAAGTCTTAGAGGAGACGCATTATCTTGGTATATCAGTCAAAATCCGAAGATGTGGGCGAATTGGGTGAGCATGGAATCATATTTCATGGACAGATTCATGTTCAATACAAAGAACGCGCCAGACGTTTTCTATATCCAAAACCTCAAGAAGAAGCCAATAGAAACCATTCATGAGTATGCAACTCGTTCGAGATCAGAGGCCGCCAAGGTAAGGCCGCCACTTGAAGAAGAACAAATGAACAAGTTCTTTGTTAGAGCTTAGGATCCACAGTATTACGAAAGGTTGATGGTTATCAGAATTCGAGAACCACAAGTTCTCAAACATCATCAAGTTAGGAGAAAGGATAGAAGATGAAATCAAGAGTGGGATGGTGACCAATTTTGAGGCATAGCAAGCCACAAACAAAGCCTTGAAATCAGGAGGTATCTTGATAAAGAAAGAAGTGGGAGTCGTGATGGTAGCCCAGGGACCTAAGTCTCCCCTTACATACCAAACACCTCCACCCAAATATCAACCATCACCTCCTTAATACTAATACCCTGCCACCACCTACCATGCCTACAACACCCAACCTGCATATTACCATTCACCTCCACCCGCCCGCCAAAACTACCCAAAACCATGACCAAACTTTGACCGCAGAACTCCCAGACAATACACCCCAATCGCTGAACCCATAGCCCAACTGTATGAGAGCTTAAAGGTCACTAGTCACCCCCATTCCTGCTGTTGCTGATGTGAACCCTTCCTAGTGGGTTAACCCCAACAAAACTTGTGCCTATCACTCAGGCAAGAAGGGTCCTACCATTGAGGAATGCCACATGTTGATGGACAAGATTCAGACACTGATCGACACCAAATTTATACAGGTAAAGGAAACCGCACCAAATGTCCGTAATAACCCTCTCCCTGATCATAGGGACGAGGGAGTGAATGTGATAGAAACTTATGAGGAATGGGATCAGGAGGGATCCATCAGACTTATTCGAGAGGGGGGTACTTCTAAAATATATCTTGTCACCCTCTCGCCGATTATGGTGCAAACCCAGGCAACGTTTGAGATCGAAGTAGCTACCTCTTTCACTGTGATGGTAGCTCGCACACCATCTTATAAGTCTGATGTTGTCCCATGGAATTATGTTGTGAAGGCAAGAAAAAAAGGAAAAGCCAAGATGGAAAAGACAAGTGTTGCGCAAGGTATGACTAGAACTGGTAGAGTTTACATACCTAAGAATCTTGGAGGAACGAGCAAAGAAACTGCATCTAAGCCACCTTTCATTGAGACAGGCACTAACGATCTTTGGAGCAAGGTACAGGCAAGGGAGTATTCTATTGTTGATCACCTGAACTAGATTCTCGCCTAAATATCCATCTTGTCGCTATTGCAAAATTCAGACGCTCACAAGAAATGCCTTAATGAAATTATTAAGCGAAGCTTATGTGCTGTCGGTATCACTAGGGGGAGATGGCTAACATGGTAGGATATGTATAATATGACTTTCCACGAAGATGAGCTATCGCCGGAAGGGTTGAGTCATAACAAAGCGTTGCACATCACTGTGTAATTTGAAGACAAGTTCATTGCCAGAGTCCTGATAGATGGAGGTTTGAGCCTCAATATATGCCTATTGACCATTTTGAAAAGACTGGGTAAAGGCATGCACTAGATACAGATGGGAAGCATGAATGTGAAAGCGTTCGATGGATCTCAGAGAGCCACTATTGGAGAAATCAACCTTGATCTACAGATGGGCCCAACCTGGTTTGATGTCGAATTCCAAGTGCTAGACATGTCCGCCATCTACAACTTATCATTGGGACGACCATGGATACACGCAGCTAGGGCAATTGCTTCTACTATGCACCAGGTTGTGAAGTTCAAGTGGAATCATCAAGAGGTCATTATTCACGGGGACGAAAGCAACCTTATCTACACCAACCAGACCGTGCCATCGAGAACAGGAGGAAATTGGGAGAAGAAACAACCACCGCATTGAGCAGGCAAACGCAATTGAGAAGGATCGATGGGGGAGCCATAAGATAAAAGGCATATTGATGTGGTTGGAATATGAACCAAGAAAGGGTCTTGGCCGAAAGTTTAAGGGAATCACATAATCCATACGGCCATAATATCATGGCACAACCTTTGGTCTCGGGTACAAATATACTGTGCAAGAATACCAGGATTGGACACCGTTGTGACGTACCGATTACTATCCGCTGGAACAACCCATATCACCACTGCACTAGACTGATGTGATTTGGAATCCAAGGAAGACGAGATTTTGGTCGGTATGAGGAAGTTGTTTCTGGACGAGGAAAATATGGATTGCATTGCAATTTTAGAGGAGGAGGAGGAGGAAGACCTTACCATTCAGATAGAGGGAGAAAGAAATGTTCTCAAAAACTTGGATGCTGCACCATCCCGGGCTTGCCGAGTACTTGGGTAGCCTTGGCAGAATTAGCGTGATTCATTTTTTAAAATAAAATTGTTTTTGAGCATTTAACACATTTTCAGTGTTTTGTTTTGAAATAATTATTTGAGCCATCGAATCGTACTTGTTGAGAATTTTAGGTTTTATTGCATTATTGCTTTTCGTTTATTTATCATTATCTTTTTACATTCTTTTTCAACGTAATTATTACATATCCTGATGAATCTACTACTATGACATGTAATGAGACAATGCAACGTAAGGAAAGTGATTCGGAAGATTTGGAAGATGATATAATACCTGAGGAAATTGTCAAAGAAGTAGAGAATTTTGAGAACAAACCAAAGTCTAATTTGGAAGAAACCGAGGTAGTTAGCTTAGGGGAGTCTAAAACAGTCAAAGAAACTCGCATTAGCATTCATCTATCACCATCAGAGAAGGAAGAGTATGTCAGTTTTATAGGGAATATGAAGATATTTTCACATGGTCTTACGACGATCTGACTGGGTTAAGCACATCCATAGTAGCTCACAAGCTACCTACCAAGCCCATTTGCCGCCGGTAAAGCAGAAGCTCGGGAAATTCAAGCCAGATATGAGTGAAGAAAAAAGAGGAGGTTACCAAGCAAATTAAAGCCAAGGTTCTTCGAGTGGTTGAGTACCCCACCTAGTTAGCAAACATTGTGCCGGTTCTAAAAGAAGGATGGGAAATTTAGGGTGTATGTTGACTATCAAGATTTAAACAAAGTGAGTCCTAAGGATGATTCCTTGTTGTCCAACATATACATACTGATCGACAACTGCGCCAAGCATGAACTCCAATCCTTTGTGGATTGATTCGCGGGATACCACCAGATTTGGATGGACAAAGAAGGCGCCGGAAAAAAAGCCTTTATCACGCCATGGGAGTTATATTGTTACAAAATGATGCCATTTGGTTTGAAGAATGTTGGGGCCACCTACATGAGGGCCATGACGACTCTTTTCCATGATATGATACACAAAGAGATAGAGGTGTATGTGGATGATGTTATCATAAAATCTAAGAGAAGTTCAGATCACACAGTAGACCTGATGAAGTTTTTCAACCAACTTTGAAAATAAAATTTGAAGTTGAACCCTACAAATGTGCCTTCAGAGTCCCTGCTAGAAAGTTGTTAGGCTTCATTGTCAGCCATTACGGTATTGAGCTAGACTCGTCGAAAGTCAAAGCTATTCAGAACTTGCCACCGCCAAAGAATAAAAAGGATGTAATGAGCTTTCTAGGACGCCTCAATTATATCAGTCGTTTTATAGCATAATCAACAGTGATATGTGAGCTGATCTTCAATATGCTGAGGAAAGACGCTACGTAGCTTTCGACAAAATTAAGGATTACTTGTCTAAACCGCCCGTGTTGGTCCCCCCAGAGCCAGGAAGACCTCTACTGCTATATCTGTCCGAGTTGGATGGAGCCTTTGGTTGCATTTTGGGGCAACATGATTAAACCGGGAGGAAAGAGCAGGCGATATATTATCTAAGTAAGAAGTTTACACCTTACGAGGCTCGTTACTCTTTACTGGAGCGCACCTGTTGCGCTTTGACATGGATAGCCCAGAAGTTGAGACATTATTTCTGTGCATACACCACATATCTCATATCAAGGATGGACCCACTAAAATACATATTTGAGAAACCCATGCCGACGGGTAAGTTAGCAAAGTGCCAGATACTGCTAAGTGAGCGATATCATCTATGTGACTCAAAAGGCAGTCAAGGGGGCAAGCATTGGCCAATCACTTAGCAGAGAACCCTGTAGACAGAGAATACGAACCATTGAGACGTTTTTCTTGATGAGGAAGTATCGTTTGTAGGTGAATATATTGTCGAAACATATTTGGACGATGTTTTCCGATGGAGCATAAAACTTCAAAGCAGTGGGCATCAAAACTATTTTAGTATAAGGAACCGGCCAACATTATCCAGTATCGCAAAACTCAAGTTCCTATGCACCAACAATATGGCAGAACATGAGGCTTGCATCTTGGGACTCAGATTGACCATCGACATGAATGTTTAGGAATTGCTGGTAATCGAAGATTCAGATCTATTGGTACACCAAGTATTGGGAGAATGGGCTACCAAGAACACTAAAATATTGCCATACTTGCATTGTGTACAAGATTTGGTTAAGAGGTTCACAAAGATAGAATTCAAACATGTTCCAAGGATTCAGAATGAGTTTGCATATGCATTGGCCACCTTGTCTTCCTTGATACAACATCCAGACAAGAATTTCATCGATCCCATCTCGATAGATATTCATAAACAGACAGCTTACTATGCTCATATTAAAGAGGAGTTTGATGGAAGCCCATGGTTTCACGGTATCAGGAGTATTTGGAGAAAGGGGAACACCCAGAAAATGCCACACACACTTAGAAGCGCACGCTTCGAAGATCGGCCAACCACTTCTTTCTGAGCGGAGGAATTCTGTACAGAAGAACGCCTGATTTGGGATTGATGTGATGTGTTGATACCAAAGAGGCATCTAGTTTGCTCGAAGAAATACACGCCGGAACCTGCGGACCTCACATAAATAGGTTTGTTCTGGCCAAGAAGATATTAAGGGCGGAGTATTTCTGGATGACTATGAAAACAGACCGCATCAAATATGTTCAAAAGTGTCACCAATGCCAGATACATGCTGATATGATATGAGTGTCACCCAACGAACTCAATGCAACAAGATCACCCTGGCCCTTCTCTGCCTGGGGCATGGATGTCATCAGACCAATTGAGCCTGCTGCCTTAAATGGGCACATGTTCATTTTGGTGGCTATAGATTACTTCACAAAATGGATTGAAGCCGCTTCCTACAGGGCTATGACTAAGAAAGTTATAGCAAATTTTGTCTGAGATCGTATTGTTTGTCGATTTGGAGTACCTGAGTCAATCATTATTGACAATGATGCCAATCTCAATAGTGATATGATAAAAGCTATGTGTGAAACATTCAAGATCAAGCATCATAATTCTATAGCATACAGGCTGCAGATGAATGGAGCCGTAGAATCCGCCAATAAGAACATCAAAAAGATATTGAGAAAGATGGCGGACAGCTACAAGCAATGGCATGAGAAGCTACCATTTGCTTTGCTCGGGTACCGCACCATAGTTCGTACATCAACTGGGGAAACCGGTCTATCGGTACTAAAGTAATTATTCCTGCAGAAATAGAGATTCCTTCCCTAAGAATCATACAAAAGGCCAAGCTTAGCGACGCGGAATGGATACGAAGCCGGTACGAACAGCTGGCTCTCATTGATGGTAAGAGGATGAACGCAATATGTCACGGTCAACTCTACCAGAATAGAATGGCAAGGGGTTTCAACAAAAAGGTCAGATCGAGGCAATTCACAATGGGGTAATTGGTGTTGAAATGGATCTTCCCGCATCGGGTTGAAGCAAAACTGGCAAGGCCCTTACATGGCTCATCGAGTACTGATAGGAGGAGCGCTTATACTCGCAGAGATGGATGGAGAGATATAGCCAATATCTATTAATTTAGACGTGGTCAAGAGTTATTACGTTTAAGATTATGTTTGACTTTCCATTTGATGTAACCTACACTACGCTTAACCTGAATCCCGTTTAAGAGGGGATACATAGGCAGCCCTGTGGGTTCGGTCATATCATAATAAAATCTTCATTCCCCTCTACGGTCAAGAACTGGGGCAAGGTTCCGAGTTTTGTCAATCTCATTACGTCAAAGATTGCCACGAAGTGCATTTCCTGAAGTATATAAATTGGGGCAAAATTTTGAGCAGGGTCCTGCTCAAAATTTCAAGTTGAGAAGGTTGCAACGTCTCAAAACGTGTCATAGTATCCGATTCGACAAATTATTTATTTTATGCATCACCACATATTTTGAACAACTGAAAATACATATTTTCAAGAAGTTCATGTTCTGTGATAGCCATATGTTCCCCAGGGTGACTCGTACAAGACGTCAAGACAAGGAGCAAAGGCCAAATGTGGAATCAAAATCAACGGACCAACCATTCCCCCAAAAAACTCACGATTTTTCTTTGGATGTAGGCATAATGGACATAATATTGATCAGCACAAATATATACAACAAGACCACTATCTTCACACTGACATTTGTCGCTAAACACAAACGCGTCAAGCTAAGAATCATTGTCTTTCTCATATTTAATCTTTGTCTTCTGCTGCATAGGGCTAAGCACTGCCCTCACTACATTGCATAGGGCTAAGCACTGCCCTCATCATTACATAAGGCCAAACACTGCCTTTCTCTATATAGGGCTAAGCACTGTCCTCATTCTTTGCATGAGGCTAAGCATTGCCTCCATTATTCTATAAGGCTAAATGCTACCTTTCCTTGCATGAGGCTAAGCACTACCTCCATTATTGCATAAGGTTAAACATTGCCTTTTCTTGCATGAGACTAATCATTATCTCTGTTATATTTGCATGAGGCTAAGCATTGCCTCCATTATTGCATAAGGCTAAACGATATCATTCCTCGCATGAGACTAAGCACTGTCTTTGTTATATTTGCATGAGGCTAAGCAGTGCCTCCATTATTGCATAAGGCCAAACTCTGCCTTTTCTTGCAGGAGACTAAGCACTATCTCCATCGCATTGCATGAGGCTAGGCCCTCCCTCCATTATTGCATAAGGCTAAATGTTGCCTTTCCTTGCATAAGACTAAGTATTGTCTCCATCACATTGCATGAGGCTAAGAATTGCCTCCATTATCGCATAAGGCTAAACGCTGCCTTTTCTTGCATGAGACTAAGCACTATTTCCATCACATTGCATGAGACTAAGCGTTGCCTCCATTATCACATAACGCTAACGATGTCTTTCCTTGCATAAGACTAAGCACTATCTCCATCATATCACATGAAGCTAAGCATTGCCTCCACTATTGCATAAGGCTAAATGCTACCTTCCCTTGCATGAGACTAAGCACTATCCCCATCACACTGCATGAGGCTAAGCATTGCCTCAATTATCGCATAAGGCTAAGCACTGCCTTCCTTTGCATGAGGCTAAGAATTGCCTCCATTAGCATATAAGGCTAAGCGCTGCCTTTCTTCGCATCAGACTAAACACTGTCTCCATTACATTTGCATGAGGCTAAGCATCGCCTTCTTTATTGCATAAGGCCAAATGTTGTCTTTCTCTGCATAGGGCTAAGCAATCCTCTTATCACAACACAAGGCTAAGCGATGTCTTGTTTCGTTCTCGCATATGATTAAGCATCACCTTTTCCCTCTATCAAATGATCGATATCGTTGTATCTTTGCATTTCATGGGTTGAACATGGCCACGTTGTTCGAAGGTGTCATAGTTTGAAGGCATCATTCTCATAGTCAAAAGACATCATGCCATGGCCTGAGGATCTCTCGAAACTGCATATTATTATTCAAAGGCGTCATAGTCCAGAGGCACCATCCTCATGGCCCGAGGACACTATTTCATGGCCTGCGAATCCTGTATCATACACTTCATGGCCCAGGATGTCATGGTCTAAGGACATCATCCTTATCGTCCGAAGACAACTCTCATGGTCCGAAGGAAATTTGCATCATGTTTAAATTTCTGCAGTAACCCTATATATAGTTACGTGCATCATATTTTAAGTTGTGCAGGTAACTCGGGAGATAACCGTTCTACAAACGGGAGCAACTCTCACTCTGATTTCCATTCACAACATTCACATCCCTTGATTATCTCAAACGTAATTGGTAATCAAAAAATTATTTACTCTTTGTCCCGTAATTGCCCAAACATTTACCTCGAATATCCGTAACATTCAAATTTGCATTCATATCTCCACCCGAAATTATCAGTTACTCATGAAACCATCCTATACAAAAGATCTTTCCCCCGAACAATGTAACCATTCTTATAATAACTCCACAGGTTTCGTTCGCCGTTGGATCTAGAACTACAATGGCCTGATTCCCGTAACACTAGGGATAACTCATAATATAACCTTCTTATCATGTTTAGTACCATAGTCTCACCCCAAAAGTACATGTTATAACATTCTCAACTCGTCGACTTTTGACGAAACTTATTTACTTCAATTCGTTTTGCTTCTAAACCTTCCAACCCTCTTGGTACTTGTTTTTCATGATCTTAAATATTTGTAACCTCCAAGGTAACATGATTAACATATTTAATATACTTTCAAAGGTGAACTCATTTTCGAGCTTACATCAATGTACTTACGATGTACTCTCACGTACGAAAACATAGGGTGTAACATGGAGTCTCTGTGTTATGACTAATACCTAGCAGGTTAGGTTCTTCATGCTCAGGTTGCTTGTTATATTGTTTATGATCATATTAGGCTCCATGTTAGAGATTTTCATGAGAAAACTGCTATCCTCTTTGACTGTGATTCTACTAGACTTTCATGATTAGGACTCTTGTATCTAAAGTCTCTTATAGGCTAATATGAATCATGCTTCGCTTTGAAATTCTACTTGGAATGTTTTACTATCTTACAGTGCTTAATCCTGTTACCGTGAACTTGTTTATCCTGGAAAACATAGCATGAACTTGCGTCACATGTGTCTTGTGCGCCTTTCAATTTAGCATAATCCTGTTTATGTGTCTTGGCTAAAGTTGTTGATGGCTACAGCTTTAGGAACTACGTGTTTAAACTGTTCCATGAGTATTTCGTCACTTGTATAATCTGGCATCGACTTGGGTAAGTCATTCATTGGGCTTGGGATTGGTCCATGTGTTTAGACCTGAGAATTGGATTCAGGTGCACTCTAGTTGTCTTGTGAGCTTGTGATTTGGGCTTGTTGTTTGTCTGAAGAAGGCCTAAGGATACCCCTGGGTTACTTTTGTAACAGGATTGTAATTACTATGGTGGGCTTATATTTGTTTCAGTCTGTATTTTGTCATATTCAAGTTTGTGTTATCTCGTTTGGGCCTGTAATAACTTTTAATAACAAACAATGGGAAAATTTGTAAAAAGTGGGGGGGGCTGGGGTATTCTAATGCTCGCATGAACGGGTAGAAAACATGTCTATAGGAATCACACACTTCACTTAACTTGTCTAATACTTATACATTATTCAAAGTATGTTAGTTTAAGTAATTGCTACACCTTGTTTTCATGTCTACTACTATACGCTCTTATACGGCATGTTTATAGGGATCAAACGAATTGCTTAATTATTAGACAAGCATGCTTATAGGATGCAATAATACATGCCTTTGCTAATGCTCATCTAGGTACCATGACTATAGGGTTTTAATTAATTAATCAGCTACTTCTGTTACTTTCATTATACTGCCCCACTTAGATGACATGCCTATAGGGAGATCATTAGCAAGTCTAATTGTCAACTGTTAATCTTGCCTATATGATATTGTCACTTGCATAAGAAGCATGTTTATTAAAATCAACGTTGTTAACTCTGAGCTTTCAAACAGTTGTACTGCCTAATTGCGCAACAATTAGAGATCATACCTATAGGGTCTACAATACCTTTAATCTGCTAATCCGTTAGTCTGGAGTTGCAGTACTGCCTGTACAAAATACTAGAAATGAAAATCACATAGAGACCATGTTTATAGGACTTAATGACTTTACATGTTCTAATTTGAAACTGTTTGTCGCCTAATGCATGAATCTGCTTGCGTTCAATTTGCTGCTTATGTGCAGAGGTTAATTTGAGCCATTTATTGTCTTTATGTGAAGTCCTAATATGTTTTGAATGCGCGCCTAGTTTTATCATTTTGAGCATCCTAAGTAGAGAATAGAATAACCTAAATATTAGGTACAAAGCCTCCTGGACCATAGGCATGGGACAGGTAGTGCACGCATAGGAGACGGTTTAAAATTGAATTAGAGCACTTTAAGTAAACAATGTTAACATAGTAATCGGGTAGCAGGAGATTGTAGTATGTGCCCACTGAATAGTATGAGAAACCCCTACCCTAAGGGAGTTGCGAAGTATTATTTATGTTGCACGGGTGATCCTTTAGCTAAAAAACTTAGGACCTCCCC
>MCJB01007014.1:75184-105838 GCA_002018475.1 Nicotiana obtusifolia
CCTCCCCCCCCCCCTCCCCCCTCCCCTTTTATGTTTATTGTTTATACTTAGTCGTTGAAATTAGAATAATTAAGTGGCACCTTGTAACCTCTAAGAACTTGTACCGATTATCTATATGGTTTGATTGTTGTCCGATTTCCTTTACACTTGTTCATATTAAAACCTTTAAGTTCCTTGTCTCCCTCGCTTATATGATCTCATAGGATAATTATAATCCAAAAATCTCACATAGTGTAAACTTTGGCTGGGACCTACAATTGTGGACCTCGAAGAGTGCCTAACACCTTCTCTTTGAGGTAATTTAAGTCCTTACCCGATCTTTGGTGACGTAGACTAGTCAAAACAGAGTTATTCGTAATTAGGTGCCTTAACGCATCTCAAAATCGTTAGGTGGCGACTCTTCTCTTTTAATGCTCACATATAAAAGAGTTGTCACTTGTCAAAATCCACTTTCGAGAGAAAAAGGGGTGCGACATGTCTCGCTCGTTTGCCCCTTCCCATATTGTCCTCAGTATTATCCTTCGTGAACTCTACATCAACACCCAACTCGACAGCCCCGTCAGCAAGTTCATTTTGTGATTCTGGATTCATAACATTACCCCCTCCCCCCACCCCCTTGTCCTCAAGGTTCAGCCCAGTAGGCCTTTCATTATCAACAAAATCAGTCAAGTGAAGTGGTGTAATCTATTATTTGGTTGCCCTGAACATTTCCTAAGCATTGATATGTGAAAGACTGGGTGGATTTTCGCAGCTATTGGCAATTCTAATTTGTACGCTACTTCTCCAATTTTTTTAAGAACGTGAAATGGACTAAAGTACTTTCTTTCCAGTTTGTGTTACCTTTGGAATCGAAATGATACTTGTCTGTATGGTTTGAGCTTCATAAAGATCCAATCTCCTACCTCAAAGTGAAGTTCAATGAAATCTAATGGAGCAGTTAGTCATTCAGATGTTATAAGAAGGCATCATTCAACCCAGTACTATTTCATTCTCTTCTCCGGTGCTGCTAGTTCGAAAGAAGGATGGAACATGGCAATTTTGTGTGGATTTCAGGCCCTCAACGCCCTGACTGTGCGTGATCGCTTTCCAGTTCCTATGACATATGAGCTTTTTAATGAATTACATGGGGCTCTGTACTTCTCTAAGCTGGACTTATATACTTTCTGGGTACCACCAGATACGTGTTCAAACAGAAGATATTGGGAAAATAACATTTAGGATGCATGATGGACATTATGAGTTTTTAGTTATGCCGTTTGGATTATCATGCTCCCTCTACATTTCAATCCACCATGAATGACATTCTAACCTTATTTATGATGTTTCGTGTTGATTTTCTTTGACGATATACTCGTCTATAGTCCTGATTGGATTGCTCATTTGACCCACCTTCAATTGGTGCTACAACTACTCTAACATTACCAATTAGTATCCAAAAGGAGCAGATGTTTATTCGGCCAACAAACCATTGATTATATTGGTCACGTAGTATCTCATCAAGGATTGGCAGTCGATCCGACAAAAATTGTTTCCATCCAGCAATGGCACCCTCCAGTAATGTGAAGGATGTTCGTAGTTTTTTGGGGCTCGCTAGATATTATCAGAGATTCTTCTATCATTATGCTTCCATCGTAGCTCTTCTGGCCGACCTACTGCGCAAAAATGCCTTTAAATGGAATGAGAAAACACAGGAAGCATTTAAAACCTTGAAGAAGAATCTAAGTTCAACTCCTATTCTTGCACTTCCTAATTTCAGTTTGGAATTTCAGCTAGAAATAGATGCATCTGGTGTAGGGATAGACGCAATCCTATCTCAGAGGGGCCATCCCGTGGCTTTCTTCATCAAAAAGTTAAGCCCTCGCATGGAACGAGCTTCTACTTACCACCGAGAAATGTTTGCTATCACCCAGGCAGTTGGTAAATGGTGACAATATTTACTTGGACGCAAATTTAATATACTCACTGACCAACAGGAACTTCGAAATCTTACCACTCAAACGATCCGAACTCCGGAGCAACAAAAATGGTTGAGCAAATTACTGGGCTATGATTTTCGCATTATCTATAGGCCAGGAAAACAAAACATGGTTGTTGATGCATTGTCGCGTATCCTGAAGCTAATTTTATGATTATTTCTGTTCAAATTCATGCATTAGTTAACGAGTTAAAGGAATTGAACCGAAGCCATCCCGAATTACTAGAAATTCAACAACAACTTCACCAACATCCTTAGTTGCACAGTGATTAAGTTTTCAAAGAGGGGTTGCTCTTTTATAAGGGGCATTTGGTAATTCCGGCAGATTCACCACTTCGTCAGCAACTGTTACATGAATTCCATGCTTCTACAGTTGGTGGACATGTTGGGGTTGCTAGGACCGATCACCCTGTGGCCTCTAATTTTTACTGAAGAAACATGAAGAAAGATGTGCAGTCTTTTGTGTGCATTTGTCAGATCTGCCAACAAATGAAAGATATTCATCATCATCCCGCAGGTCTCTTACAGCCTCTACCAATCCCGGATATGGTATTTGAGGATATAGCCATGGACTTTATTACTTGCTCTCCTTGTTTCAAAGGAAAAACCACCATTATGACAATAGTTGACCGGCTCACAAAGTTCGGGCATTTTATACCTATACTATCCATTTTTTCTGCTCGTACGGTTGCTGAGGCTTTTGTGGTTGGTATTATCAGATTATATGGTTCTCCAAGAACTATTGTGACTAATCGTGATCCTCGATTCATCCATTCCTTTTGGCAAGAGATCAATAAAATTCAAGGTACCACTTCTGCTATGTGTACAGCTTATCACCCGTAAACTGATGGACAATCTGTTGCTCTAAACAAGTGTGTCGAACAATATCCATGCTACCATGGGCTGAGTACTGGTACAATACATCACTTCAAACATCACCTGGCATGATCCCTTTTCAAGCTCTTTATGGAAGAGAACCACTAACAATTACTAGATATATTGTGGGCACAGTGATCTTGTGGAACAATTTTTACTCCAAAGGGATGAGGTGTTGGATATACTTAAACAAAATTTGGCTAAAGCTCAGCGAAGAGCGAAGATTCTAATAGATAAACAAAGAACTGAATTGAACTTTGAGGTAGGAGTTTGAGTCTTTGTGAAGCTCAAACCATACAGACAAGCATCAATTCGACTTCAACGACAACACAAACTGGGAAGAAAGTACTTTGGTCCATTTCGTGTTCTCAAAAGAATTGGAGAAGTAGCGTACAAATTAGAATTGCTAGTAGCTACGAAAATCCACCCAGCCGTTCATATATCACTGCTTAGAAAATATCCAGGGCAATCAGATAATTGGATTACACCACTTCATTTGACTGATTTTGTTGATAATGAAAGACCTACTGAGCTAAACCTTGAGGACAAGTTTCTCATTGGAGATGGGGGTAATATTATGAATCCAGAATCACAAAATGAACTTGCTGACGGGGCTATCGAGTTGGGTGCTGATGTGGTTAGTATTATTAGTACCAACTGATACACCTCCTAGTCGAACCTATCGCACAGGACTAGCCTATTACAATTTACGCTCCTATATACACCCCAAAGTATTGTGTCTGCAGGTTCTTGTTAACAAAAAAAAAAAAATTACACTATCATCTCGACGTACAAAGTCTTGAGCTAGATCACAAAGACTCCTCACAAACAAAGCGGATGCACAATATAAAATTCAAGTGTAGCTAAACTTAATAACTTTAGCTATTGATATTCTAAATTTATAAAATTTATAGCTTGAATTTACGCTTAGGCCACTAATGTAGCTAGAAATAAAAAACAGGGACCTAAAGTAGGATAAGTATATTCATATTTCTTAATAAAATAAAAAAGAAAATGAAGTTAAAAATAAAAAGAAAAAAACGAAGAAATGACTGAACACATAAATAAATAAACTAAACACTTGGTGTTTTTAAGTTAAAGTGAAAATCTCCACTAAATTGAAACGCTAACAGAGTTATACGCTCCTGCTTTGTTTTCCTCTTCTCCTTCTTCTTCACTGAAACACACAACAAACACCTTGTGAACAATTTCACAAATCCGATAAAAATTTAGCGACCCATTTCATTGTATGTCGTCTGTATACTCCAATTAGCTGAGTATTATATAATAGTAACAGTTTACCACCGAAGCAGATGCAAAACCCATAAAAAATCAGCAGTAAAAATGACAGAAGTAGACAATTTATTGACAAAAAAAGTAGCAGATCGTTACCTAAAACGTGAAGTTTTAGGTGAAGGTACTTATGGTGTTGTCTTCAAGGCCATTGATACTAAGGTACTTCTTGTTATAACGCTTATGGGTTTTTCTCCGTTTTTCACTTTGCAGTATTTGGTTTTGAAGATTTTCCAGGGTTGTTTAATTCATGTTTTGATAGTTAATTCTATGAATTGTTGATGTTTTTTCCTTGAAATTTAACATTCTTTTATGTTGACTGATGGAAAGCTCTGAAGGTTTTTGAATTTTAAAAAGAAAAAGGGTTAGTGCTAGCTCGTGGGTGTGACGGTGATTTCCATTTTCCATCTTTGGTTTCAATAATTCTAGAATTTGTAAAATGCACCTCGACCATTGGGTACCTGGTACCTCCCACCAGTATAGATAGCGGCAACTCTGTCCACCAGAGTTTAGGCAGATGGAAGAAGTTTTGAACCTGGATTCCAAGGTTTGCACCTACTTCATTGAGCACTAGGCAACAATAAATGCCATCAGAACCTTGGGTGCTGATGGAAGTCTATAATAAATGCCATGTTTGTTGTTTCTATCTCCAATCTTCACATAGCTAGTCCCGGGTGAGGAAAGGAGTCCCAAGTCCTGTTCCCATAAAAGTGGAGGGTTGTTGTAGGTTGATGTTCAGCATAAATTAGTCAAGCTATTACACCTCGGCTAGTTTGGGATTAACGTTTAACCATAGTTTATTGTTGAATGTTGAATGGCATGTTTGTTGTTTCTATCTCCAATCTTCACATAGCTAGTCTCGAGTGAGGAAAGGAGTCCCAAGCTGTTCTTTTGTTGATGTCTATGAAATCTGGAATATGTTTTCATATAAATTTTATCGTGCAAAGTTGAATGTTAAAATGCTTTTAGCGCTAGATCTTAGATGGATGCTGGTGATTTTGGAGCTCACTTTGTACCTAATCGCGGTAAGGCATAACCCTCTAAGCTGTATGAGATTTTGAGAACCAGTATTTTAAGAGAGTGGTTAATTTTCCTTAATAGACAAATTAATAAGTATTGGGATGAAATGGGCTTGAATAAGGCGGAATGGATATGAAGGACTCAATATAGTTTGACCCCAGATGGTTTCGGATTGAGGCTTAGTTAATTAGCTGATTAAACATTTGGTTTCACTTTGTCTCTTGAAATAATGATTTATCTGATGTATGCTTTAATTTTATTTTCTGCAGAGTGGCCAAACTGTTGCTATCAAGAAAATTCGTCTTGGGAAACAGAAAGAAGGGGTGAATTTCACTGCCCTTAGGGAAATAAAATTATTGAAAGAGCTGAAGGATCCTCACGTTATTGAATTGATTGATGCCTTCCCTCACAAAGGAAACTTGCATCTTGTGTTTGAGTTCATGGAGACAGATCTTGAGGCTGTGATTCGTGATAGGAATATCTTCCTCTCACCTGCGGATATAAAATCTTATATCCAGATGACGTTGAAAGGACTTGCTTTTTGTCACAAGAAATATGTCTTGCATAGGTATGCGTTTGTATGTTCTCGCTTTCACCTGATTCCAACTTGTGTTCAGCTTCCTTAAATTTTTGCTGTTTCTTCCTGGCAGAGATATGAAACCAAACAATTTATTGATTGGACCTAATGGGCAGCTTAAACTTGCTGACTTTGGATTAGCACGTCTATTTGGTAGCCCTGATAGAAGATTCACTCACCAGGTATAACTCTTGGAGCATGTATCCTGTCATAAGTTACTTTTTATCTTGCTACTTCATTGCAGTTTTTTTATTTGTCTTCATATTATGGTTCTCCTTGTGGAAATTCATAACATGACTTCATCAAACCTAAAAATAACCTGGAATGATCCCTCTCATTAAAGTTGCCTTTGATATGAGTTATCAGCTTCTCCCACTTGTTTAAACAAATATGGAGGTATATGTTTTGAGAATTGGACTTTCTTTGGAGGATTTCTTCTTTACCAAAGTTTTTTTGTTCTTTTATCAAAATGCGTAGTGGAAAAAAAATGAGATGTGAGCCGATACTGCACCTTTCTATATCTGAGATGATCAAACTTGACATGGTTACTCCTATCTCTTTATATAGTTAGTATTGAACAGTACACAGTTTCGTTACTGTTCAACGAAATTTGTATGTACTTTATTTAGTCTATACCTTTCATTCCACAGTAATAAAGAATGTTTGTGCAAATTGCTGATGGTATGACCTTGTTTTTGGAGATTTAAGAATTGTTCTATTGTTGTATGCATACGACAAATTTTGAGCAGCTGTACAAATTTGACCAAGATGTTGTCAAATTAATGCATGTAGCATAGAATCCAGATTAATTTGCCCCGTCTCTACTTCTGTTACTGTTATTGTAAAGAGCACTTTTTAATCTGGTGGGCACTGTTAGGTCTTTGCCCGGTGGTACAGAGCACCAGAGTTATTGTTTGGTGCAAAGCAGTATGGACCTGGAGTAGATGTTTGGGCCGCTGCATGTATCTTTGCTGAGCTCCTCCTGCGTCGACCATTTCTGCAGGTAAATGTCTATAGTCATGGCAATCCCTCTCACAAATTATTCTTGTCCTTTCATATGAAATTGGTCGATGTAATCATGAGTTTCCATGACTCCAGCTATCTGGTTTATTTGATGTTTTGTATAGTACTATGTAGGAAATGCTTTTCTCAGGAAGAGTTTCTCATGTTAACTCCTAAACGTGGTCTGTCTTATTTTCTCAATAATATAACCTTTGTTAATAACTTTCTCCATTTCAGGGAGAAACACTCTTTTTATATGCATCTTTTATTGTAAGACATGTATATATTTTCTTCTTCATCTTCAATAAACTGGGTCTTTCGGAAACATTGTCTCTGCCTTCTTGAAGGTAGGGGTTAGGTCTACGTACATACTATCCTCCCCAGACCCCACTTGTGGAATTACACTGAGTCCGTTGTTGTTGTTGTTGTTGTTGTATCTTCAATAAGCTGTAAACCAGTTGTTCCTTGTAGTTTTATTCTAGAGAGCTTCACATGCAGTTGGACGGTTGACAATGAATCCATAGCTAAAAAGCAAATTACTTACAGGAACTAGACTGAGCTTTTTTTCCTTGTTCCTGTGGTGATCCCATTAGTGCGATAAGTTCCTTTCCAATTTCCCAATAATAGTTTGAACTTTTTCTTTTTTGATGAAGTAAATTAGATCATTAAAGGGCATCAAGAAGATGCAAAGAGTACAAAAGAGATAGGATAATTAGCTCCAGTACAAAAGCCTATGCTACTATCATGGAGCTAATAAAATCCACAAAAATATCAGCACTATTAACAGGAGTGAGATAGTTCCAACTAAACAGATTAACTAAACACGCAGCCTTGAGGAAGTCAATTGGAGTTGAAATGCCATCAAAACACCTTCGGTTTCTTTCTTTCCAAATACATCAAAAAATTACTGCTGGCACCATTTTCCAGATTCTTTTTATGGAATAATTGTTTGAACTTCTGTCATACTTTGCGTACTACCTTTACTATTCCTATCTGCCTGTTGTTACTTCAACCAATAATTTGTTCTGTAATCTGCGCCTATATTAGGGAAACAGTGATATTGATCAGCTAGGAAAGATTTTTGCGGCTTTTGGGACCCCAAAGCCTTCGCAGTGGGCTGATATGGTCTACTTGCCTGATTATGTGGAGTACCAATATGTCCCTGGACAGCCACTCAAAACATTGTTTCCAACGGCTACTGAGGATGCTTTAGATCTTCTGTCAAAGATGTTCTCATACGACCCAAAAGCTAGAATATCAGCACAGCAAGCATTGGAGCATAGGTACGTTTCTTCTTTGTCTTGTTTAGTCTGCGGACTTGCAGTTGATGTGGGTGCTGAACTTTCCCTTTTCATTAGGTACTTCTCATCAGGACCTCTACCTACGGAACCAGTTCTGCTTCCAAGACCTCCCCCTAAACGGGAATCCGCAAACCCTAGGGTTTCAGATTTCAATTCACATGATGGTCCTGTAGTATTGTCTCCACCAAGAAAGACAAGGAGAGTGATGCCACAGCGCGAAGGATTTGAGGCAAATATGCGTCCAGAGAAGATGGATGACCATGGAAATGCCGGTGAGAGGAGTGAACAGGTACCCATGTCACTGGATTTCTCAGTCTTTGGGATGAGACCACCTACTAGACCGACCATTAACAGGTATAGCCCATATGCTTTGCATTATCTTTTACTCACCATTTAGGCTACTCGCATTGTTCTTGATCTCATTTTGGTAATTTACTGTTGGTTTCATCCTGTTGGTCTAAAATGGGGGGTTTTATGGGGTGGGGGGAGTAGAATACTGACATGGTTATGCACCAAAGACATTCATTGCCTATGAACTCACACACTGGTGGGGCTCAAGTAATAAAGCTTTATAGATTCTCAACGTATTATTATGCAATTTCTTTTAGCATGTGTCTTATTGGAAGATCATCTAACTAGGGACTGTAGCACTTTCTTTCCGCTGATTATCATAGAAATCATGAAGGGAAATAAGTCCGGGATGTATTTCGTTATTAATGCATGATTAAGAGTTTGAATGTTTTGATTTATAATATTTTGGTTTCTTTTGTTCTTTAGTACGGTTGTTCATTCAATAGAAAAATTGGGTAACTGAAGCAGATATTGTTTTGGCATTGTATCTGGCCTTCTTGATATGTTAAACTTATGCACGATCATACCATATGCACGTCTTGGGTTTTTGGTTTGCATTTTCTATACGTTGCATGGTTTTGTGTTCACAATAAGTGGTACCTGTGTTATTCAAAACCATATGTACAGGGGAGAACAGGAAAAAATGAAGGGAGGGGTGTTCAGCTAGTGGCCAGGTTACTGTTATCCCCAAGGAGATAAACTTTTTGCAAAATATGGAGAACGAACTAAAACAGATGTTATTTTGGTGGATTGTTTTTAAGGAAATATCCCAGTGTGCTAACTGCTAGTGAATAGTAATATCTGAAAAAATAAAGTAATATCCGTGATAGTCAAAGAAACAGTAATATCTATGATAGTCATGATAAGGTCTTGTAAACATTACTAGGATGATTGCTCTTAAGGTCCTGTGCTAGGCAATGACTATATGAATGCTAGTACTGACACTACCAAGTATTATCGAGATTTTGGATGTTGGAAGTTATCATTTAGTCGATAGTCACTGCATGGACCTGTAACTACTTTGATGTGGTATCATTATTAATCTCTTGAACTTGTTTTCACCTGCAGTGCTGACAGATCACATTTAAAGAGGAAATTAGATCTTGAATTCCAACCCGAAGAGGAATAACATCTGTCTTGAGTTTTTCGTTCGTCTGGATGAGGGTTGCTATATTGCTAAAGAGGTGCATGATTATTTATCACTTGAATATTACATTCTCTTGGAATCATTCGTTCTTATATCCAGATTGATCTCAAGTTCAGGTGCTTATCCATTTATCAGGTCATGTGCAGTACTTCCATAATTTGCAATTTTGGTGAACAAAGGAGAAGAATCCTTATCTACATCGGGTACACTATTGCATCAAATGCCCCATCTTTTTTTTTTTGGTTTGGGTGAAAGTCGCCATTCGCCAATATAACAAATGATCTTGCAGAGTATATTGAAACAGGGTAATAATGTTTGCCTAATTCATTCTTTATCGTCTAGAGGATGTAATTGTTATGCGGGTATACCAATTCTAGCATTCCGTATAAACTCAAATTTAAGATGCTGTTTGTAGAATGACATAATTGATATCTGTCTGCTGTTCGAGAATATATCTAACTTGACAAATGTGAGTTTGTGACTTAATGTATTGCTGTTTGGAGTTGCTGAGTTTTAACTTAGTGAATGTTTTGTCTGTTCATACAAATCATGATATTCTTATCTCTGCCATAGCTGCATAACATTGCACGTTGGTCACATTTTGGTAGATGTTGATGATACATGAAGTGGCAAATGTATTATGTTAGCCACTGTTGTAACTATTCCCTTCTATTCCAAATATTAGTCATTTTGATATGTTAAATTGATTGATTCTAGCAATGTGACGTACCAGAAAACAAGTTTAACTTTTTTTTCTCTCAAATCTATCTTTACTGTTTAAGATAGATATGAAGGGTGATTTAGACAATCTTATAATTAAGGTTATTGAACGTCTCTTAAGGTAGTTTAAAGAATGTAGGGTGTTTAAAATTTTAAAATACAGAACCGAAGGAGTTTAATTTTAACTGGTTTTTTTGGGCGAAATTCAAAAATAGCCAGATTTACAAGTGGTAATTGAATAATAATCACAGTTTCAAAAATAATCGAAATTTAGTTACTTTTCATGTAAAGATAAATCTGAACGAAAATATTGTTTAAAATTCAAAAAATATTCCAGCATAATATACTGGAGTTTGAATTTTTTATATGGAACTTCTAGCATAATATACCGGTCCAATATATTATGCTGCAAGTTCATACACAGGTGCTCCAATCTCTAGTATATTATGTTGGAACTTTTCGTGTGTTGGAGTTTCAGCATAATATGCTGGAAGTTCATGTACAAGGTGCACCAATTTCTAGTATATTATGCTGAAACTTTTCATATTGCAGCAATATAGTAGTTATTTTTCAGTGTCTTTGCAAACTGGTTATTTTTTAATTATCAACCCGAAAATTGACTAACTAGTATTATTTTCACGATTTTTTTTGTTTGTCCTATTTTGTATTTCAGTTCGCTCACACACTAATCTCTCCTTCAATGGCCTATCAATCTCAAAAACTTTAAAATTGACATATAATAATATTACTTTTGCTGTATCTTGTTTTGGTATGTCATTTAAAAATTTCCTCACGACTTCCAGTCACATTATCATGTATATCTATCAAATTCTATTTCAATCGGACATATTTCTTTGATATGTCATTTTAAAACTTTCTCGCATCTTCTAATAACTATATATCATGTATATTATCAAATTCTAATTTAATCGGATATTTTTCTTTGAAACTTTGTAAAAGACTACAAACGGGTACTACGTTAAAATAGGATTCTTTTAACTCGAATAATGAGCGAAACGTGTCAACAAGAAAACCGAAGTCTTCGTGCTTTGAACTGATCATTTATGACTTACGAGATTTAAATAATCTTTAGTGGAAAACTGTTTGCTCAAATGGCAGCAACATTAATGTCTTAATCTTATCATCTTTGTTTGGTCAAGGTGACAATTGTACGGGCCAAAAAATATTTTTGCTATAAGCAAGCCACGTCAGTACCATTATAGTCTTCATCGATCGCTACGTGCTATCAGTAAAGTTCCCACAAAGATCGATTCCAAGACGAAATAGCCTCGAAGCAATGAAGGATGCGGTCGAAGAGTCAGCAAAGATCAAGGTCGTGAAGTTACCGTAGTTCAAAATCAAGGTCGAGCATCTTAGATAAAGTTATAATGGCTAGTTCTAAGATAACACATAAAAGAGAATATTCTAGTAGGTATTTTCTGCACATGTACTATTAAGGTTTCTAGGAACATATTCTCTATAAATAGAAAGAGACACAATGACAGGGGACATGAGATATTCATTTGTAAAAAACTCATTGACTTTGTAGAGAGAATCTGGTCCTATTAAAAGCATACAAAAATCACCTTTTTACTAAGATTCTTCTCTAACTTTTCCACCGAATCCAAGAACAACCTAAGTGTTCAAAGGCTTATCAATTATTCATCATTGTCAAAAAGAATATCCACTGATCTCATCCATTTTCGGGTGACTACACGTTTTATTTACTTAAATATCATTTATTGTCATTCATTACTATTTAATGCCATATTCCATCATTTGGGATTACTGAATATTGTTATTGTTGCTTATATTTGTTGTCATCCGGACCAATACACGAGTTATTTGTCACAACAGCGATAGCTTTATTCTTAGGATATTATTTTTAACTAAGATTAGCTCTTCTTTATTTAAATCTAGTTGGTTGAACTAAGATCTATATTTTTTGTCAAACAGTTTGGCGCCGTCTATGGAGATTTTTTTAGTTAATTTTTTAGTTTTCTTTAAATCTACAGCTAACGTGAGGCACTAACCTCACAAACCCCGAGATCTTTCTCTTTCTTTGCACGTGCAAAAACCTACATGACAGGTAACCAAGGAGAGAGGACAAAAGTAACAGGTGATTTCCCTAGCAACCTCATGAACGCTATCAACGAGGTGAAACATTGGCCGAGGACGTGACGCCCATTGCCGGCCCCATGCCATACCAAAGACCTTCAAAATGCCGTCGTATCTCAGAATATACGACGGAACAACTGATCTCGAAGACCACGTGATTCATTATGTCACTGCCGTGAAAGGCGATGACCTTACCAAGGAACAAGTGTCTTCTATTTTACTGAAGAAATTTGGCGAAACACTTATCGGAGGAGCATTAACATGCTACTCATAGTTACCTACCCGCTCCATAGAAACTTTCGAGGAAATGGCCAATAAGTTCGTAACGGCTCATGCCGAAGCCAGGAAACCCCAGACAAGAGTAAATAACATATTCGCCATCAAGCAGTCCTTAGGAGAGGGACTTCCTTGCCCCATTCAACAGGGTAAGGATGACCCTACCAAACGTGTCCGAGGGGATGGTGGTCGCGGCTTTTCAAAACAGGTTGAGCAGAGATAGTCCGAGAGCGACTAGAAAACTGCTGAACCGATTGATGAAATACCCTCCAACTACTTGGGACAAGATCCATAATGCTTACTATGCCGAATTTCGAGCAGATGAGGACGATCTCAACGGACCAACTCATTGGCTCATCTCGGCACAAGCCGAATCCAAGAAAGAACGAAGAGACAACATCAGGAGAGATCACCCGGTCTGACGACCCAACATGGAACGACACCAGCCATACTTCAAGGCCCCCGCGCTATCTTCTCTCCTCCATGAGGAAGGCATATCCATGCCGAGAACGGGGACTCATCTGAACGGGAGAGGTATGCCCCTTTATTATCTGCTCATAATTTTGTGCATCACCTACAGAAATAGTCTATGCCCTGGAGAAGCTCGGAACGAAGGAGAAGTGGCCACCAAAGATGAGGTCCGATCCGAGCACCAAAAAATCTAATGCCCTATGTGAGTTCCACCAGGAGCGCGGAAGATTGCATCGCCCTCAAGAAAGAAGTTGTAAACATGTTGTGGCAGGAACACCTCAAAGAACTGTTGAGCGGCAAGGGGAGAATAACTTCGACAGAGGACGAGAACACCAAGGTTCGCCAAAGTCGCCGTGATCATCGGCAACATGATCATCGGCAACAGCGATGACGCCTCCATCGACGGCGTTAAATTCACCACCACTCACAAACTCAAACGATCTATCATTCGCGAACGATATGACGGACTCGAAGATCGCTGACAGTTTGAGTTTCCCTCATAATGATGCTCTTGTCAATACTTTGTGCATTTTAGATACTGATGTCAAACGTATCATGGTAGACGATGGAAGAGGAGCGTATCCATCCCCGAGTCCTCGCCCGGATGAGACTCGAGGACAAGGTAGTACCACAATGCATCAAACTAACTGGTTTTAATAATGCAGTTGAACGGACATCGAGAGATATTACGCTCCCCATCTTGGTTGGCAGCGTAATGATGGAGACGACATTCCACATCATGGACCAAGCCACCGCGTACAATGCCATAATAGGACGACCATGGATACATTTCATGAGAGCTATTCCCTCCAGCCTATACCAAGTAATCAAATTCCCAACACCTTGGGGGATATTCAGCATACAGGGAGAACAACGCATGTCCCCGGAGTACTAGTGCATCGCCTTGGACAGCATAACAACCCAACAGAAAAAAGACAAGGAAAAAGAGGCATAGCAATCAACAAGGCCGAGGCCAACACAAGAAGAGACCAGGGACATCATCATGGATCCCGAAATGGTCGAAGCCACGGACTCGACCGTAGAGAACCTCGACCTCGTTCAATTAGACCCCACCGACTGTAGCAAAAAGGCCTACATCGGCTGCAAACTCCTTCATCCATGCAGATATGTCGGGCATACTCAAGGAGCTCGCCACACACAAATTAAACGTTGACCCGTTCTTACCCCGATAAGGCAGGTCAGACGTAAGTTCAATCCCGCCATCAACGATGTCGTCCACCTTTGTCGTTGGCGGGGAGGTGGAGAAACTATTAGAAAATAGCTCCATCAGGGAGTCGAAGTACCCCAAATGGATCGCCAACGTAATGATGGTCAAAAAGAAAAATGGAAAATGGTAGATGTGCATAGACTTCACGGACTTGAACAAACCATGCCCGATGGATTCGTTCCCATTACCACATATCGACCAACTCATCGACGCAACGGTTGGGCACAGGTTGTTGAGTTTTTTGGACCCGTACTCAGGCTATAACTAGATACTTATGGAAAAACAGTACCAGGAGAAAACCACGTTCATCACCCACCGAGGAACATATTGTTATAAGGTCATGCCATTTGGGTCGAAGAACGCAGGGGCAACATATCAAAGATTGGTCATGAAAATCTTTAAAGATCAGCTCGGCAAGACTATGGAAGTATATATCAACGACATGCTGGTCAAATCCGTAAAGGCAGAGGACCATATCAACCATTTGATGGAAGCTTTCAACATACTAAGACGGTACGGAATGAAACTAAACCCAGAGAAATACGCGTTTGGCATAGCCTCTGGGAAGTTCTTGGGCATCTTAGTATCACAATGGGGGATCGAGGTCAACCCAAACCAAATCAAAGCCATTAAAGGAGTACTAGAACTCTTAACTACCAAGAAGCAAGTCCAAAGGTTGACTGGTCGGATCGTCACCTTATCAAGATTCATCTCACGGTCGTCTGACACATGTCACAGCCTTTTCGACATACTCAAAAAGGAGAACAGCCTCGAGTGAACACCCGAGTGCGTACAAGCTCTGCGAGAACTGAAGGTGTATCTTTCATCACCACCTCTCTCTCAAAGCCCGAACCGGGGGAACATCTCCTCGTCTACCTGGCTGTCTCTATATGCAGTCCTGAGTCGAGAAATAAAAGGTACGCAATCTCCCATTTATTAAATTAGCAAAACACTCGTCGACGGCGAGATGAGGCACCCGCACCTTGAAAACTGGTCGTGGCACTAGTCATAGCTTCACGAAAGATTAGACCTTATTTCCAGTGCCATCCTATCTCGGTCGTTACCACCTTTCGCCTAAGAGGTATCTTACATAAACATGAGCTATCAGGAAGGCTGGCCAAGTGGACCATCGAGCTAAGCGAGCACAATATCACGTATCAGCCGCGAACAGCAATAAAGTCGCAAGTGCTCGCCGACTTCGTCGCAGCCTTCACTGCAAAAATAATGCCTGAAATCGATAAGGAAGCGGTCTAAGCTTCTCTCCAAACACAAGACCTCTGGGTCCTATACACCGCTGCCGCATCTAACGCCTTCAGATCCACACTGGGACTCATACTCGAGGTCCCTACCGGCAAACTAATTTTCCAGTCCATAAGATACCCAGATATGATTAACAACGAGGTTGAGTATGAGGCCGTAATTGAAGGATTGAGGTTAGCACCCAAGTATGGGGCACTCTACTATGATTTCCAACTCGTAGTCAACCAAGTCACAGAGACTTTCCAATTCAAAGAACAAAGGTTGCAAAAATATCAGACCGAGATCTGTAAGCTGCTGCCCCAGTTCGACGAATGCCAGCCCGACCAAATCCCGCGTGCGCAAAATGCTGAAGCAGACGGCCTCGCCAAATTGGCCGCGGCTTCCAAAAGCATCACAACCGGGGATAAAAGTGTAGTCCACCTCCTCAACTCATCGCTAGACCAAATCGAGGTAAGATCTGTAAGCTTAATTTGGGATTGGAGCAATCATATTATTGCCTATTTGCAGTATGGCGCACTCCCAAACGACAAAAAAGAAGCCAAGAAACTAAGACTGCAAGTAGCCAGATACAATATCCTCCATAGCGACCTGTACAAGAGGACATATGGCGGCCCTCTGGCGAAATGTTTGGGCCCAAACCAAATCTAACGTGTCCTCAAAGAAGTCCATGAAGACCATTGCGGTGCTCACTCCGGCAATCGAGCACTCGTCAGGTGCCTCATACGGGCAGGATACTATTGGCCCACCATGAAAAAGGACGCCTCAAAATTTGTGAAGAAACGCAAACAATGTCAGAAGTATGCCCTAATAATTCACCAAGCAGGCGAACACCTCCACTCAGTCACCTCTCTGTAGCCGTTCATCAAATGGGGAATGGACATCGTGGGTCCCCTCCCAGCAGGGCGAGGTAATGTACGATTCTGTTTGGTTTTAACTGGCTACTTCTCTAAATGGGTGAAAGCAAGAGTGTTCTCCCAAATACACAAACAAGAGGTAATCACCTTTACATGGAGAAACATCATCTGTCAATTCGACCTACCCAAAGAGATCAACTACGACAACGGACCCTAGTTCACGTGAACCGCCGAATTCTTCAAGAAATGGCATATTAAGAGGATAACCCCGTATCACCTGGTGGGTAATGGATAGGCAGAATCCTCCAACAAGTCCATATTAAACATCATGAAGAAAAATCTCAAAAACGCCAAGGGACTGTGGCCGGAGATACTTCCAGAAGTATTATGGGCGTATAGAACTACTCCGAAGATGAGCACATGAGAGGCGCCCTACTCCTTGGTCTGTGGGACCGAGGCAGTCATATAAGTCAAAGTCGAAGAACCCAGCCTAAGGTACTCCCACGAAAGCGATACTAGTAATGATGAGAGTAGAAAGCATGAACTCGATGAAATCGATGAATGAAGATATATGGCATACATAAGGATGCTCACCCAGAAGCAGCAAGCAGAACGTTATTCCAACAAGAAAGCAAAGGTCCGGCCGCTGAAAGTCGGGGACTACGTACTCAAAGCCAAAACTCAAGCGAGCAAAGACCCACGGGAAGGCAAGCTGAGAACAAACTGGGACGGCCCGTACAAAATTATAGCCAAAGCAAACAAGGGCTCTTTCCAATTAGAGACAATGGAAAGAAATAAATTACTGAACAATTGGAACATCATCCACCTCAAATACTTCAACTTCTAAAAGGAAGAAGTGTCCCCAAGGCATACTCTTTTTCCCTTACTTGAGTTTTGTCCCATTAGGATTTTCTCGAGGAGGTTTTTAACGAGGCGACAAAGGGGACACCTCGAGTCGAAGTATGTTAGGGAGGGATTATTTTTCTCTTTCATTACCCGACTCTCAATATTCTCCAAGTCAAGTAATGAAGGGACTAGATAGATTGGGACTGGGACTGGAAATGGAACGTCAGTCTATGCCCAAAATTTGTAACTTTCTCCAATCATGTAATCGGAGCAATTAACGTCAAAGTAATTAGAAACTTACGTTTACTAGAAACATCTATCGTCCCTCAGCCGTGATTAACAAAAGGTTAAGTTTGACCCCGCTCGAACAACACCTAACGGCCCTCGGCCGCAATTAACAAAAGGTTATGTTCGACCCCGCTCGAACAATACCTATCGGCCCTCGGTCGCACCTAAACAAAGGTTAAGTTCGATCCAGCTCTAACAACACATATCGGCTCTCGACCGCACACTAATAAAAGGTTAAGTTCGACCAAGTTCGAACAACACCTATCAGCCTTCGGCCACACCTAAACAAAGATTAAGTTCGACCCAGCTCGAACGACATCTATTAGCCCTCGGTCGCGATCTAAACAAAGGTTAATTTCGACCCAGCTTGAACAACACCTATCGGCCCTCGGCCTACGATTTAAGGAAAGGTTAAGCTCGACCTCACTTTTGTAACACCTACCAACCCTCGGCCACAACTTTGCAAGAGATCAAAATCAACCAAGTTCAAAAAATACCTATCAGCCAAATCTAAATAAAGAAGCACACTCGACCTATATAAACAAGGGTAGATACGGCCCATAAATATTCTCCAATAAGGCTACGACCAAATAGAAGATAGCAGCAATAGAAAGAGCAGAAATCATAATAAGCAAACAACTAAAGTAAAGTACACAAATGCGGAAACAAGTAACAAGTATGGAAGAAGGTGCAGAAAACAACTTAAACATTTATACAAGAATAAAAAGTTCATTACAAGGGCTCTTAAAGACACCGACAAAAATACACAAAAATATCTTAAGAGTGTTGAGCCTTCTCGGCTTTTAGAGCGTCACTCGATCATGAAGGACGGAGTTGTCTTTCTCCAGCTCCCCGATCCTTTCCCCGAGCCGGTCCTCCTAAGCTTTTACCGTCGATTAATCATTTTCTCGCTCGGCTCGAAGAGTCATATTCACCAACTTGAACATCTTCGCCTTCCTCCGAGCATCCAAACGAGAGGACTCCACCTTCTCAAGTTCCTCTTGCTTCTCGGCAACCTCGCCATTGAGGGCTTCCACCTTCAAGTTGCCCTCACAATTCAATCACTTAAACTTAAAGATCACTATGTTGGGCCTCTATGCCCCTACTAACTTCTAGCTCATCTTCCCTACTTTTCAACGTCCCCTCAAGGACGTTGCACTTCTCGATGGCCTGCACCAGCTCCTCGTCCCTCTTCTTCAAATCTTCCCTCAAGGCCCGTATATCGCCACCCTTGCCAAACTGACTGTGGAGATCCCGATACTTGTCACGGTACTCAAAGTACTTATTTTTCAATTTCACAAAGATATCTTTGTGCCTTTTCTCCCTCCGAGCGCTCTCAATTTCTAAAATCATTGTCTGCAAACAAAAAAAAAGAAGAGAAAAAGATTAGAACATAGAATGTTCTAAAAAATTAGGGAAAAGTTCGTATAATGGATACTCACCCTAAGAGCGAGGCCAGCAATGCTCCTCGACAAGGCACCATCACTTATATCCTTAAGGGTCTTACCCTCAACATCGGAACAGAGAGGACCGAGGGCCGACACTACCTCCTCAGTGTTCAGCAAAAGGTCACGATCCATAGGGATCGTGATAGTCCTCGAGCCCCCTTCTAACCTCACCTCGAGCTGGATAAGCCCATCTTCAATCATTCTCAAGTCGTCCATATCCATATCGCAACCTAGCTCATTGCCCTCCTCGGAAATACTTTTACCCCTATCGTCAGCAAGCAAAGAAGTCTCCGTGGCTGTCTAAAAGGTTGAAGCCTCCTCTCGCCGCGAAAAGTCAAAGTCGCCAGCAGCCACCCTTTTAGTCTCCATCCCCTCGGAATAAAGAGACACGCCTACATCAGCTTCCACCGGCCTCGGAGCCTTAAGACTCGGTTCAACGTCATCACTCACAAAAATCATCTCTATCTCACGCAACGAAAAGTCCCTTTCGCAGAGTCAACGGTCAGAGCGACACCATCACCCACATCCACATACCTCCTTTTTCAAGGTTGAAGATCTCCGTCATTGGAAAATTCTCATCATCATCGTCAATGAGTGAAAGAAGAGGGGTAGAAGTCTCAATGATGGAGCAAAAACGGAGGTGGACATAGCGACGGGTGAAATTGGAATGAAGGCAGGAACGGTCGTAGTCAAGATAGGGGCGGAGTCTGAAGGTGCAGTGGCCCTCCTCTTATGGAACGAGGGCGTGGGAGCTCTCGACCTCCTTGTAAATCCCTTGACTAAAGTTAAAGAAAAACGAGAAAGGAAGAAATTAGTAAAGGCAACATACATAGGTGAAGAAACCACAACGTCAACGGTAGGAAATAGGTTACCTGCCAAGGGAAGAGATGGCCTGAATCTTTGAGAAAAACTCGACCAATCACGTATCCTAGCCGTATGAGGAAGAATCTATCTGACACAATCGGCAATGTGGGTCACCATCTAGAAAGGTCGAGCAGTAGCTGTAAAAAAGGAAAAGCCAGTTAACCAACCCACAGTAAGGAAAACATTGGAAACAAAAAGGATATATAAATAGGTACGAGCACTTACGAGTATGGTTCCACAGGGAAGCCTGAGACGGCGGATACTACAACCTCTGTCCTGACAAAGAAATAGTCGAGCCAAAAATGCCGACCTTGTCATCCATCCTCACCACCAAACATGTTCCCTCGCGGTGGCGAAGGTTCAATAACGTCCTTCGGTAGAAATGAGGGGCGAAGAAGTGAATCAGGTGGCGCACTGTTATGTCAATGTTGGCCAATTCAGCGAATTTCGTCAACATCATAACCAACTTAAACATATAAGAGGCGAGCTACGTCGGGCACACGCTGTAGTAGCAGCATAACTCTTCTATAAATGGAGGCAAGGAGAATGAATAGCCGATGATGAACGGATACGCGTAAAGGGCGCAAAAGCCAGGACGATGGACCTGTACTTCGTCGTCGCCCGTAAGGACCAACTCCAGGTGACCAGGTAGACCGAGCCTAGCCTTGAATTCGATTAATCGCTCAACCGTCATCATTGATTTAAACCTCTCTGTCACCACTTCCAATGCCTTGTGGAAATCGGGTTTAGCCTCGGAGTATCGAGGTATGATCTCCTCTACAGTAGAAAGGGTTTCCTCCCCAACAGCGGCTCCGCCATCTTCCCCCTGGTCAGGAAAAACAACGTCTAGAGGAATAGAATAATCTTCATATGGATATCTTATGGTAGGTCCGACATTGTTACGGAAAGAGATAGGGAAGTAAAGAAAACAACAGAGATGATGCAACGCGTCGGGAAACGATGTCATCATGACGCATGACGTCACTCTTTCTCTAGGACCAATGGTTCCAACAGACTTCCCAGGAATATTCAAAGAATTCAAAATGTGCAGTCCTCAGAAAGCCACGTTGCTGATCATTACAACGACCACGACATGTACTGCCAGCTCGGTAAGCTCGACCACAAACGACACTATCCACTCATCGACCTCGCTCGCAAGGACGACCTCGATAATCGGGGGGACTAACTATATAGGCAAGAAAATATCTTTTATATAGGCAAGCCACGTCAGTACCATTGTAGCCTTCATCGACCGCTACGTGCTATCAGTAAGGTCCCCCCAAAGGTTTGCCCCAGGATGAAGTAGCCTCGAAGCAATGAAGGGTGCAGTCGAAAGGTCAGCAAAGATCAAGGTCGTGAAGTTACCGTAGTTCAAGGTCGAGGTCGAGGTCAAGTATCTTAGACAGAGTTACAACGACTAGTTCTAAGATAAGACATAAAAGGGAATATTCTAATAGATATTCTCTGAACATGTACTATTAGGGTTTCTAGGAACATGTTCCCTATAAATAAAAAGAGACACAATGATAGGGGACATAGATATTCATTTGTAAAAAACACATTAACTTTATAGAGAGAATCTGATCTTATTGCAAGCATACAAAAATAACCTTTTTACTAAGATTCTTGTCTAGCATTTTCACCGGATCCAAGAACAGCCTAAGTTTTCAAAGGCTTATTAATCATTCATCATTGTCAGAAAGAAGTGTCTCGCATGTTTTATTTATTTAAATGTTATTTATTGCTTACTATTTAATGTCATATTCTATTTTGTTGGATAATTGAATATTGTTATTATTGCTTATATCCGTTGCCATCCAGACAAATATACGAGTTATTTGTCACAATATCAGTTATTTGTCACAATATCGATAGCTTTATCTTTAGGATATTATTTTTAATTAAGATTAACTCTTCTTTATTCAAATCTAATTGGTTGAACTAAGATTTATAATTTTGGTCAAATAATAATTACCCTTAATCCGAAGCAAGTTGAGTTAACTATATGACTTCAGATAATGCCCTTTATTCTACCATCTTTAGAAGTGTACAGCACAATAAAAAAGAAAGTGCGCCTCAAAGCAATTAAACTCGACTATATATATATATATATATATATATATATATATAAAAGTTGGGAATTGACCAGCTGATGTGGCATACCTATTTGCCCAGGAAATCTAATTATCTATTTTGTCAACTTTTTGACTTTTATCCTCTTTTTTTACTACTTTCTGCTATTTCTAGAAAATTCAAAAGTCACCACCTCAGGCGACTATTAAGAGAGCAGTTAAGGTATTCTTACAAGTTACAATTCCAAACAAAAGTAACGCCCCTAAACAAGCAAATAAGTCCTACAAAAAGCAATCACTTTTGTACCAAAATTGAAGAAATCCTCAATTAATGTCTCTAAGAAATCAATCAGTTCTCAAAAATTCTTCAAAAACTGCCATTGATCGTGTTTGTACCAAGACAATAAAGAAATCCTCAAATTTGTTTGTTTTACATTGTATGATTCTCTCTATGATATAATTCTCTGTCTCTCTCTCTCTCTCTCTCTCTCTTACATCTATGTTACTAGACTTACTCTGCAAAAGATTTTTGTAGCTTCTGTGCTTCTCGATCGGTTCTTGCTGAAGATCAAAGATGCTATATATGGTGAGGCTCAACAATTTCCAGTACATCTGATCTTCTTTCTTCAATTTTTTTTTTTTTTTTTGGTTTTATCCAAGTCTTATTGATAATAAATTAGATTTTACAATATAAAAATGGTAATTCCCGTTCCTGTATCATAGAAATCCAGTAAAGCAGAAACGAATATTTCATTATAGGGTTCAAATAGATATTGTAACAATTAAATTCCTCATAAGGATAAGTACACAGTTTTGCAGTTCAGATCAGTTCAGATCTCCTTCTTCGTCAGCCGTTGTTGGTTAAGCCAGTGTCCACAAGGATGTCAATGTGACATACAAAGTAAAGGTAGTATCGATAAGAGTTTTCAATATTAATTCTATATTTTTCCCCAATTCTGAAATTACACAGATTGAGTTGCACAAAAAATAGACTCTTATGGTCATGTATAGTGCCTTTTTAAAATTTTCCTTTTCCTTTTTCTAATTTCTTTCTTTGATTTCAATTTTTTTAGACGTGTACATGAAAATGTTGATCTCTGATTTAAGGGAGCATTTCACTAATTAAATAGTTTTCAAAATAAATTTATTCCTTTTAATATATAAGAGAACAACCGTATTATCTTTTTCCATACTTTCTTATCGTTCTTCACTTGATAGCTTCTTACATAATTTGATTGGGATATACTTTGAGTTTGTATTGATATAGATATTATGTCTGAAAGTACAAGTGGTAAATTGATCTTGCCATAGTTACTAATTTACTTAGTTAATTACTTCTTGATGGTTTTGTTTGTTCTTCTGTTAGTTCAGTGCAAGAATGTCCAAGAATTATAAGGCTGATGTGTATTTATAAATGAGAAGTATAATTGCATTCACATATACTCTCTCTCTCTCCTGCCGATCTATGGTGACCGTGCCGGGTGCTGAAGCTATAATTATATAGAAAATATTGGTATAAAGAACTATCAAGCACCCATTAAACAAAAGGTCTTGTGCTTTGGTTAAGAAGTGAGAATAGAATGTACAAATATGAAGTAGTTAGGGATCGATTCTTGCATGAATTAATTTTTTTATATGGCCAGAGAGTAAGCACCCACGACCTTAAAATCCTGGATTCGCC
This sequence comes from Nicotiana obtusifolia, assembly GCA_002018475.1. Taxonomy (NCBI): domain Eukaryota; kingdom Viridiplantae; phylum Streptophyta; class Magnoliopsida; order Solanales; family Solanaceae; genus Nicotiana; species Nicotiana obtusifolia. Next base: position 98,853 of record MCJB01007014.1, read on the forward strand.
ACTGCTCCCTCGTACTGACTTTCATATTCTCAGATTCTTGGTTTCGGTCAGCTCTCTCTCTCTTATGCTAATTTTCATATTCTTGCTATGAGATTTTTATAAGTTAATATTTCTTATTCTCTTTTTGTATAGGACAAGAAACTCTTTGAAAATTCAAAGTAGGAGATGTTTTCATCAATACACAAACTCATGCAATACTTTGTTTGATGGTGTAGCATGGGATGATGAGTTACAGGATTGCAAACCATATTATGAATTGTCAAACCAAGGATCTTTGTATAAATTGTCAAGTGTGCAGTAATACAATTACTATCACAGACTCCTGCTTGATTTGGATGCCTTTTCGTTGGATAAAAAATTATTTTACATTCTTAACATCACTTTATTGATGATCAATTTTAATAGAATGTTCTGGAATTGTCTCATTTTAAGTGATAATTTTTAAACTAAGGGGACAAGAAGATTTTAAAAATAGGTCTTGAAAACAAGACAACAATGGGTAAGTTGAACATGAAAATTCCACTTAAAATTTTGATGGAACTGAAGTGGGGTATTAATTTTTTCTCTTTATACTTTAACATTCTTCTCTTTTGATTTAATTGGTGGAAATGACCTTATGAAACGACAGAATACTTTTAGGATGTTATTTTGATTTTGAACGAAAAAGGTTTTTTCCTGTATTTAAAGAAGTGATTTTAGTTTTTTCTTAATAAATAACAGGTACTAACAGGTGAGAAAAGGATATCAAAATGAGAAGACAAAGGAAGAAAAAAAGGGGAAGAAAATGAGAATAAAAAAAAAAATAGTGTTAATTAGAATAAGGAGCAAGTAACTATTTAGAACAAACACATGATAATATCTATTTTGTTGTCCCAATCACCGTTTCCACATATAAGTGTTGTTTTATTAGTGTTTGGACTGATTTTTGAAAATAATTTGTGGGAAAATTTTTTAAGACGACGACAACAACGACGATAAATTTAGTGAATTTTTACGAGTGGTGTTTGGAAAAGATAAGATGTAAGAGAAGTGATTTTCGATAGACCCTCGGTTAAACAAAGAAGGAAAAATTTAAAGAACTTTTGAAAATGTGTTTGAATTGTTTAGTTTCTACCCAAACACAATAGACTTTCTTTTTTTGAGATTTTTTTATTTATTTATGAAAAACACTTTGGTTTCTTGGCCAACAATAAGCAATTATTCTTTTGCGAACAAATATTGATTGCTCTTGATTTTTTTGTTGCTATTGATTAACGTGCTAATAAAGCATTAATCTAATCTCAAAGGTTAAAGCCTCAAAATTAAGAGATGCAATGAGATCTAAACTTGCTTACAATAAATTTCTACCGAATATCATATAGTCATATAAATTAGAACCATCTTTGGTAGAGGTAAAAAAAAAAGAAGGATGAGTAGAAGAGAAGCTCCTTTATTTACTACTTTCAAACTTTTATCTTACTTCTAAATAAGATCCATATGAGAAACCTGCTCTTTTATTTTCTTCGCACTATACCAAACAATTAAAAAATTAAATTTTGAATTTTTTATGCGAAACAAATAAATAAATGAATTTCTCTTTTACTTATGTTTCTCCTTTCCTTTGTTAAACCAAATATGATATGAAAGAATTAGGACATAAAGAAAATAGCTCCTCACAACCTATTATTTTATACTTTTAGCCATTTAAATATTGTAAACAATTTATTTCTAATATAAGAGTTCTTTATAGTTCACTAGTTCTTTAATATTACAGGTTCTCTACATTTTTTATTAACCTGCAGATCTCTAAAACAGACTTAAAAAGGCTCCTAACAATATCGAACATAATTATAAATCAACCAATCCAAACTAGTACTCCCTTTCAATTTAGATGGGTAGTTTGATTTCGCACGATTTTTAAAAAAAAAATTTGAAACTCATGATCTAAAAAACTTAAAGGATAAAAGCTTTGTGAAGCCATGACATTTGTATGGTTATAAAAGCTTCTCATTAAGGATAAAATGGGTAAAATGAAGAATTTAAAAGTTGAATTATTTCCAAATTTAAAAATGTATTATTTAATTTGGAACAGACTAAAAAGAAAAGTATTTCATCTAATTTGAAAGGGAGGGAGTATATAATAGCATGTTTGGCCAACCTTTTTTAAGGCCACCAAAAAAATAAAGCTTTTTTCCAAAGTTGAAGTGTTTGACAAATTTTTAGAAGAAAAAAAGCGTTTCTGAGTAGACGCAGAAGTAATTTTGTAGAAGCAGAAAAATTAATTTCTCCCCAAAAGTACTTTTAAAATAAAATACACTTAAAAATACTTTTTAAAAGCTTAACGAAATATTAATTCCTGCTTAGAAGTATCTTTCAAATTAATTAGTCAAACACAAAATATGTATGATTTCAAAATAAGTTAATTTAGAAGCTTGGGCTATTAGTCAGAAAGATTGTATGATCCTTTAAAACAACTTCCTTGTGTGATTTTAAGACTACCTTTCACCTTCAACATTCTCAAGCATCACATCACAGCAATAGACAGGTGCATTTAAAGATTTATATAAGACATAACTAAACTACCTCAAGCTACACTGTTTCATTTTACCCTATATATGTGCTACTTTGTATCTTCAATCAATCTCGAATGAAATCAAAACTAACTAATTGTGTCTAATCTTATATGATCAGACATTCCGCTTAAGCAATCAAGCGTCATTAAAGAAAACCTTGAATCCTTATATGCAACTTGTTTAAACTTTTACAATGCACTATTTGGCAATATTTCAGATATATATATTTACATAGTAAGATCATCACTTCAGTCTACTGAGTAGTATTTGCTCTTGCCATCAACTGCACTCAATTAGTCTGTCAAAATTGCCAAGCAAGTTGCAATAACTGCTTGTTAAATTCAAGAAAACATATTTGTTGGTATCAACTTGAACAGTCGCTACAATGTCCATGGCATGTTACTCCAGATCAGTGCATACCTTATTCTCGACGCATGTTAGTGACCTGGAGCTTGGTACATGAACTGCAATATTACCAAAACTGTCGCCGACAGACCCAAGCTCAATCTCATCATCATCGCTATCGAGTTCTTTTGGAGTAACTCGGTTTTGATAGCTCCGACGTCTAATAAGGAATACATTGAAGTAATAGCTAACCAACATATTCCTAGTCTTGGATGGAAGTAGTTTCTTAGAATTCTTCCATTTGTTATTCGACGTAGCACTTGACCTTACCATATCTTTGAATCTCTCTTCCTCTTCAGCTGTCCAAGAAAGTGAAACTTCTTCTCCCATGCGATCAAACCTCCATCGGTTGAACAAAGGACCGAGCTCGAGCTTCAATTTAAACCTCTTCTCCGCAATATGGAACCTGATGCATTCAACAGATTGTGGAAATCGACAACCACATGAACTTCGTCTTCCCTCCCCGATAGGATCTAACTCAACCAAAGATTTTGTTGTTTCCACTTCGGGAGGCCACATTCGCATGCCTAACCACTTGGAATCACTCTCAGAAATTACCCCCGACCATTCAGGGACTTCAGCTTGGTGGAGAGAACCCACTGAAACTTCAGGGTGTGTTTGCTGATCCCCTAAGTCATCAGTTTTTTCTGTTACTGATACCTCAACACTTGTAAGATCTGGCCCAGTATCTTGTTCTCCTTCCTTCTGATTAGTTGAAGCTTTGTTTTGAGAGGTCAAACATGAGTTACAACACGGACAAGGAACGTGTTTTGGTGAAGCAGGGATCCTTTTGCTGCATCTTAGTTTTTCTGCAGGTTGATTGTTGAGTCTCTCTTCTTCATACATGGACGGATGCATCCTCTGCTTCTTCTGCTGGTTTACATCATGACAAAAACGGATAACGAATAGCTCTCGATACATATATACTTGAGAAGTCATAGTAGACACATTATACAAGTTCAAATTTCTGACTAACAGGAAAAGATGTGTGACAAAATAAATCACAACGGTTCGATTCACATAAATATTTAAGTGAATCAAGGTCAGCCATAGGGGAGACAAAAGGTGCTTCCCAGTCAGGAAATTGGCAAATATTCAAACATCAGTACAGCAAGGAGATGAGATGCGTCTATTTTCTAAGAAATGGATCACGGGCCTAACTTAACCTCAAAAGCTAGCTCATGAGATGAGATGAGGACCGCCTAAGACTATATAAGAATCTTCAATCAATGCGGGACACTTAACACCCCTCTGCACACCAGGACTGAACATCCGGTGCGTGGACAATATAACATGGGGACCTAACATTATATAAACCAAGAATAGGGTTGGGTCCGGTTTGATACCATGTCAAGAAAAGGAATAACTATTTAAAACACAGTAAAGAAATGGAAAGAGAGATAAACAGGAGAAGGGAGGGACAAAAACAAAACAAAGATTCTATAAAACGGGAGCATGCCGAGTTAAATGTTATTTGCAATCAAATAACCCTAAAAGTACAAAGACCATAGAATGTCTCAGTCATCGTGTTCTGCTAGAGTTGCAAGCGCAGTCATAGTGCCACAGGGGAAGCTCATTGGTCGATTCCTTCCCTCTCCTAGAGGGTTAAACTTGAAACAGAAAACAAAAGTAAGTCATCAACTCAATTCGTAATTTGTGCATCTCAAACTTGACCTCTCTTAGCCTGCAAATTGTCTAGTAGTATGTAACTTTTGAACATTGAGATAGACGACGTACTAATGGGACATCAATAATTTTCCAAAAGAAAAATGAAAGCGTAGCAACAAAGAAAAGTTAGATTGGTAAAGACTAACATAAAAGCCAAAAGTTGAGCCCATCTGAAGGAGCATAAGCTATAGTTCTAGCCTATGAAATTCACGTATGTAAGGATATTTGTAAGTTCAAATACCCCGAATAAGCCTGAGTTGGTAATATCAGTTCAGCCACATCTGTTTAGCTTTACCCGTTGTTGTGCTTGACAACTGACATAAAGCCACACGGGAAAACAAAAGATGAAAAGAGCTCCAGATGCTGGCAGTATGGATCGATCTTTTGCCTTGGAGAACTTTGAAAGGAAAATATCATTTTTGGTTCTTGGAGTTGTGATAAGCTAAATCTGTTACGAGAAATGATGAAGCACTTTACCATTTTGGCCTAATTTGTGCCAAGTGACTTGGTTATGGTAATGCTACAACGACTATCTAGTCTTTGATAGAACATGTGTAATATAATATTAAATGTTATGTAAGATTAATTCAAGGCACTGGTCGACCACAAGTAAAATGAGCTATAGTTGTGATTCTCATTTAATTACTTCTGAGAAAAATAATATATAGAAATCATATTTAAAGGCCCCTGGCATGTAACAAGCAATTTGCCAATGCTATAAAAAATCAAGGAAGATAAAGCAATAGTGAAGAAAAACATTTGCCGATCACCCAATTAGATTGAATAAATATCAGATAAATACCTGAGAGTTAGATTCCTCTGCATTTGTATCAATATGCCTTCTCTTCAGCAGTGCTTCCTTAACCAACAAGACCTGGAACCAGAACACGTTGCTTGTATGACCTTTCCACTTGGAAGATTCAGGAACTTCTCCAATTTCAGGATCATTAGAATGTTTTGCCGCATGATTAATCCAATTCAACATTCCTGAGAAACATGAAGATTCTCTTTTTCTCTTGCGAGAATCAAATACATTCTCAATAACACTCTTGGCCGACGCAGCTCTCTGAATCACCTCTCCGTTAGATGTCACTTTACTTTTACCATCGTGGGCAAAGAATTTTTCGTCATCATCATATTCATTGTTTGATTTGTCAGGTGCTTTATAAAGGACCTTCTCAACAATCCCCTCAGCAGATGCCAAAAAGACGTAGTCATCGTCAATCTTAGAAACAGATATTTCATCACCATTGTAAAGGTTATCGTTTCTGTTTTCAGCATTGTAACTTCTTCGCGTTGTGTGATCATTGGTTTTATTAACACTTTCAGCACTAAGCATTTCAAAATCAACCTGACCATTTTTTGAAGCAAGCAATTTATCTTTCTTTTTTCGACACTTACGGAGCAACAACCTCCTAAACCTTGTCTCTAACTCCTTTGACAACAAATCAAGTCGGCGAATAACCCCACCCTCTCCTTTCTCCAAGTTTCCATCTTTACATAACTGCCTTAGCCAATGATCAAATTCAGCCAAATACTTAACATAAACCAACTTCACAGATGCAACAGCCCCAACATCCAACCCACAATGCTCTGCAATGAAACCCCACAAATTCTTGCTCGAAACGCGGTCATATCCACCTATTTTCCTCACAATCCAGTAAAGTTTAAACAAATCCAGAGGCTGCCCACTACCTGTCACAACTGGAACAGGCCTTACACTTTTTTTCTCAGTTATCTCACTTAGAAAAACAGAAAGAACTTGATCAAACAAGCTCTTTAGCCTATTCTTACTACAGCCATCAATACCATTTACTTCTACTGCAAGATTAATACCAGAACCACTCTCATTTCCTTTATAAACCTGAGACTCATCATTTAAACTTGACCATGCTTCCATTAACTCAAAAAGATTGTCTATTTTCTGGGGTTTACAAGCACAACCTATATTAATCAAGAAATGACTAAATCCATAATCCCAAAAAAAAAAAAAAAAAAGAGGCTACATGAATGCTGATAAAAACCTGGAAAAGAAAAGTTAAAACAGGATAAAATAAAAGTGATACAATCTATAAACTTGAGGTAGAGTTACCCGATACCTATGATGTGCTGGTGGGAGATAGCAGGTACCTGGTGGAATAGTCGAGGTGCACGCAAGCTGGCCGAGACGCCACCGTCATCAAAAATAAAAAATTAAAGAAATAAACTTGAGACTCATCGTTTAAATTTAACCAGAGCTTCCATTAACTCAAAAAGATTATAACAAGAACCAATAGAGAGAGGGGTAAAAAAAAGGATAGGCTAAATAAATGCTGATAAAAGCTGAAAAAGGATCAACAACAACAACAAAAAAAAAAAAAA
>MCJB01007014.1:106079-122966 GCA_002018475.1 Nicotiana obtusifolia
AGGATTTATGAAAATTATTATGAACAGAAGCAGCTGGTTTTTTGACAGCTCAAGAAATGGAGTTGACAGGTGTTTTAAGGGTTTTTTGATGTCTGAGATTATGTGAATTTGCAACAAAACATTCTTGGAAAAAACAAATTAAGAAAATGAAAGATTAGGGATTGATATAATCTAAACCTCAATGAACCCTAACAATTAAATATTGTAGGAATGGTTTAAGAATATATAAAGTTTTATAGGATGATGGAAAGAAAATTGCTTGGTCCATCCCCTTGTGTCTTTTACCACATCTTGAGATTTGATTATCACCGTTAGATTAATCAATTTGGAAAATAGTACTTTATTCGTTTTAAAAAGAATAAAAGAATATAAAGTAGGAGATAAAATTATAAAATTCGTCTTAAACATATTAAAGTAAATTTATATAATTTTAAAGTAGATAGACTTCTATAAGTTACTTTTCCGGCACATTAATTAAGAAAATTATCTAACAAAAATATTAATTATAAGAATAATTTGAGTAAATTATGATTATATTCCGTTTAATGAGTAATTAATGACAATATGATGAAATTAGAGGAATTTTTTGATGTTGGAGATTTTGTGAATTTGCACAAACATTCATGGAAAATTAAATTAAAGTTAGAAAAAAAGGATTAAATTTCTAGGAACATGATATAATACGAAGTAGTAATTATAATATATACCTCATTGAACCCTAACATTTAACTAATAGTACGAAATGTTAGAAAATATATGAAATTATATAATAATTATCACCGTGGAATTAATTAGTTCAGAAATTATTCTCCTCCATCCCAAGAAAAAATGAAGGGGGTTCAGAACAAGAGTAATAGATTTTTCACTATCTTCTAATATCAATTTGGACACTAATTTCTTAATTGCTTTAATATAATACTTAAAAATCAAAAACTAGATAAGAATACTATAAATCACAATTTTTTATAATTTGACATATTTAAATTAGGTTGTTAGTGTGTATTTACACCCGAATCTTGTAATAATCCGATCTTCGAAAAGGGAAACTCTTATTTTAGATTTGGAAATTAACTGTGCAATTTGGGTATAATGGATTAGATAAGGTGAAAAATTAATTTTCACGAATTAATTGGGGATTGAGTTTCTATCTAATATTTCGGAATAAATTTTATTCTCATTGTCTCCTTTCCTAATTCACCAGTGTAATAGAAAATTAGCTTTAGGGAAGAAATAGGGGTCGAGGTAAACCTGTATAATACAAAATTACAAATTTTAATTTTGTGTATTAAACGAGTGTTAAATGTCAAATTACACGACATGTCACATGTTGAGTCATCATTAGATTTTTGTGTAATTCGATTTATTAAAGTTATAAATGGCTGGTAATGTTTTCCATGATTACAGATCTTCAATTGTAGCAACACTGTTCCTTTTTACTTTCTTTTTATTTTAAAATAGTTTTTCTATTTTTACTCAAGTCTGACTTCGATCATCGTCTCCCGTTTGCGCAAGATGGATTTGGCTTCGGTGATTCACCATTTGAAAGACGAGAGAACACTATCGGTGTTACTGCAAATTTTACTTGTGTTTAATCTTTCCCGATTAGAAATCATATAGAAATTTCTTATAAAATGAGAATTTATTGGATTGGTTTATATTAAAATTGAGGTCGGTTATTTATTTTTTAGCTTGCCACGTGCAAGGGCGGATCTATGTGTAAGGGATGAAATGGTACGTCACTCGTAAAGTTTGGTCGAGATTATACAATAATATATATAGATGTATGTATACATAGAAGGAAGGTATAAAAACAATTTAAGTGGCATTCCTAGCTATAAAATGATTCAAGGTGCCACAGGAAAGGCACTGTCATTTCCATCCTTGTGGCAAGAGATCGAGTCTAGCTTGGCACAAATTTTTTAGAAGCCTTTTTTTGGTGCATTTAACTGCTACAAGTTCCTTTTGTTTCTTCTTTGATTTTATTAGTTCGTTTTAAAATTTCTTTTCTCCTTTTTTCCTTTAAACATTAAATATAAAATATATAAAACAAATTCTTTCACAAACCTATCTTTTCCTCGTTAATTTTTTTTTTATTATTGCGCTTTCTCAACTCCTCCATGATTTATGAATAGATGATAAAAAAATTAATATTTTTCTCCAGGAGCACAACTCGATAAATCTATTTGCCGAACCAAAAAATATAAATAGAAATCCTTGAATAAGTTACAGCTCTAATCAAGGATGAAAGTTTATTTTGTTATTAAAATGGTCTAAAGTAGGACAATTGTATATTATATCGAGTGAGCTAATTTTTATAAAAAAAATAGTATATTGAATAATGTTTGTAAGCTTATTTCTGTTTTAATATTTAGACTTATTAGTATAAGTTCTTGCCTTGAGTATTCAAATATAAATTGATAACGAGCCTTTTTCTTGTATAAAATGCATACTCCAGTTGAATCTTATATTATTTTTTTCAAGTTATTATAATTATTACATTTTTTTTTTTTTTTGCTCGATCGGTTTGTCTATGTTAACCTTAAAGACGAATAACCCGAATCCAAATAAACCAATCCGATTAAATGTATACCCTATTTAAATAATATATATTGTAACATGGCTATATTCAAAATTTATGACACTCAAAATTTCTAAATCCTGAATTCGCCTCTAGCCACGTATCCCTTTGTCTAAATTAATAGCAAATCGATGTTATAGTAGGGAATATTTTCCTTCAAATTAAGCCCTACGAGATGCGAATCCGAATATAATCAAACTCTAATACGAATATCAAATACTGAAGAAATAAAAAAAGACTAGTTTTATTTGTGACCTCGAGTTGTTATATTGCGCATCATTTCCCCAATATTTACCTGTCAAATTACTGATGCTTTAAAGATATAAACCAATCCCGAGTTAGTAGAAATGAGTATTCCAATTGTGTCAAAAAGAAATATGCAGAGAAAACTCCGGGATTTGTTTGTAGAAATGGCGGGATAGTCATTTTTAATATGGTATTTAAATTTATTCAGTATTTTTAATGCAGCAAAAATACTCACTGCTCTATTAAAATTAATACGAAAAGACGGTTTTATGCTTTCTTCGTGGGTGTTGCGTAAATATTAAGGACAAAATGTCCTTAACATTTATACAACACTCATGAAGTTAAGGACATGTTGTCCTAAAGTTTGACAACAGAAAGTGCAAATACAATACACTTTATCCTTAATATTTACACAGCACTCATGAAGTTAAGGACACAATGTCCTTAATATTTACACAACATTCATGAAGTTAAGGCACTATGTCCTTAACATTTACACTGCACATATAAAATTAAGGACATGATGTCCTAAAGTTTAACAACAGAAGGTGCAAATACAGTACATTTTATCTTAATATTTACACAACACATAAAGTTAAGGACACCATGTCCTTAGTATTTATACATCACTCGTGAAATTAAGGATACCATGACATTAACATTTACACTGCACATATGAAATTAAGGACATAATGTCCTAAAGTTTAAAACATAAGGTGCTAATTCAGGACACTGTCCTTAATATTTATACAACACTCATGAAATTAAGACACCATTTCTAACACAGGGGTATTTTCGTCCGAGCAGATAAAAATTTATTAAAACACCTGCTAAAAAGTAAATACATTGAAAATAGTAACTTGAAAGTAAATACAGCTCTAGTTAGTGGCTAACCATGCACTTCCCCCTATTTGTTTTCTACCTTACAAGTCTCTTTATCTGAAAAAATCAAGATCCAATATCTGCATCTTATGGTAAATTATGGAAGCAACATATCTTCGATATTAACATAAATTTACTATAATTAAGTAATATTATTTTCCAAAAAGAATTAACTTATATATTAAGATAAAAATCAATTTAATGATAAGAGCGTATGATTTTTGCAGCCCATACTACTTGACAAGTAGAGCACAAAAAACTTGGTACACCAGATCTAGTATTTAAGTGAAAACGGGTAAAGGAACAAACCAATCGAATCTCGACAGAGAATTCTAGATTATCAATAAAAGAAGAAATGATCAAGACAAAACTAACCCCCTGAGAATGCTTTATATATACCACAGGGCTACGCATGGGAAACTTTACACGTAAAAAACTGCGATATTGCACAAAGTTTTAATGTTTAAGTGTGTTTTTTGTACACAAAAATGGAGGAGTTGCTATACTGCATATTTACAAACAAAGAAAATACAGCTACCAATTCATAATCAAATGACCAAAAAAAGAAAAAGAAAAAAAAAGACGTGTATGGGCGGGAGATACAGAGATGCACAAAAATCTGCAAATTTGGAAATGCCATACAACTTACAGATGATGAATAACCTATATTGCGTGGATAAAAAGGGATATTCACAATGGAAAACGAACCTATGAAGCGTATTGAAACCAAATGTTCCTTTTTTCCTTTTTTTTTTTTTTAAAAACCTTTTCAACCATTATCCTAATTATTTTCCACAACCAAGCTGAATGATTTGAAGCAAACACAAGGAAACATGTGAAGAAACTACAGCTAAAGCTGTTAACTGCCATGGGCACAAAAAGTATTGAACAACACTTCTTGGCATACACAAAAGTCACTTCCGCGACCAACTGCCAATAGCAGAATTCTCGTTGTTATCCATCAATTGCAGGATTAAAAACAGTTTCCTACAACGAAGGAAAAGAGGACAATAAGTATGATGCATCATAGCAGTAACCCATGTTACCAGTCAACACAATCTAGTGAGGTTCCTATAATTTAAAACAAACCTGATCACAAACGGGGCAGGTGTCACTTCTCTCCATCCATTCAAGAATGCATGAAAGATGAAAATGATGCTCACATTTTGTGCTCATTTTTGGATTCTCAGCATCATATTCTGCAATGAGGAGGGCAGTCATTGTTCAGTTTCTAGTTGAAGCTAGAAGCAGGGAGTTGGGAGCAACAATGCTAAAAGCTATTTCTCACCTTCAAGACAGATGGGACACTCTTCTTGTGGGGTTAAGAATACAAGGATATTGGATTTTTTAAGTTCCTCGGGCTCCTCGAGTTCATCTTCCACTTCCTTTAAAGCAGCAAGCTGGGCGTCTGCTTGCACGATGCCTTCAGACTCCTTATTATCCTTCTCTGCAGCTTCGACAGCATCTGCTGTGTTCAGCGCAACACCAGTTTCAGTGCTTGTTTCCTGAACTGCTGCCTCGTTCTTGATACCATCTTGATTACCTGGTGGCGTCCTGGGCCTACCCACATATGCTTCATAAGGCATTGGCATTGGAGGTGGTCTATAAGTGTCAGGACTTGAGGTGTCCAGATTTGTATCAACCAAAAGCGCAGTGGAGAGTGCTGCAGCAGTGACATGCTGAGATGACAAGGGTTCGCGCTCTTCCGGCACTGTGGGATACTGTATAAATCTTCAAGTTAAAAGTCTTTTTATGGCACAACATAAATTCAGAAGGATTGTGAAAAAGTTAATCCCATTAAAATGGAAAAGTTTTTGTTCCACTAACAGAGAGCACTCAGCACATAATAGTGAATTTCGGTTACTAATGCTAAAAAGTATAATTCATCATCTTATATTCCAACTCTTTTTCTTTTACCTTATCCTCTCACTTTCCTGATTTAAAAGCACTGCTGATGCACTATGAAATACCAGCTTCTCTGTCAAGGACCTGTGTATTTCCCTATATCCAAGAGAATGAAGCATTTGCATGGATTTGGGACCATATAGTGGACTTTATTCAAAACAAATCATAATAACCTCTTGCAAAATCTAAAAAAATAAAAGGAGAAAAAGGGACTGTAGGTTTTGTCAATGAAATGAACCGATTACCTAACATACAGGGAATAGAACTGCAATAGAAGTCAAAGGTGCTTTCCGAAAAGAGCTTATAGAGAGCATAGAAATGGCAGGGGAGGATGGGGAAAAAGTAAAGATAAGAACCCTATATTAAAGAACAAAACAGTCCAACTAACTATATCCAGGTTGTTATATGATGCCACAACATGCAACATACACAGGAACGAGTTCAGGAACCACGTTTATCAACCTATGAAGCATGAACAAGACATTGTTGAGTAATGCTTCTGGACAGTGGACACTCACCAGACTAAAATTGACGATATCAGTTGGTGCCCGAATTCTTTTTACTTTCAGACTTCTCCCTAAAATAGCACATCAAATTTACTAGTTATTCCCTATTAAAATTTTTAGAACATACTATAATTCAGAAAAGTGGAGTTGGCATGGTTTTATGTAAAAATAACGAGAGAAAGGTGCCAGCTTTGGTTCATCTTCATACCCTCTTCGCACCTTTGGTCCCTCAATATCGACGTCACACATTTAACTTCCGATTCACAAACCTTACAGACTTGGTCTAATACAGCAAGAATAGCTAATTCCAGAACTCCATTTATCAGTAACATTCTCATGCTTGCCTTGCATAAAAGGGCATATTCATTCTTTAAGCTATCTTTTAAATAAAATAATTTTGTCAAAAGAATATGTATGTATTCCAATCAAACAATGAGCCTTAGAGACAACCGAACCTCTGGCAAATATCATGCACCAGCAACATAGCTGTGGGTCAATATAATTGCTAAAGTTAGCTATTCCAGTTTAAGATTGGAGTTAATCCACAAACACTAACGAATTGAAGGTTAAATTAAATATGAAAATCCGGTAGCAGAAAGACTAAAGATGGAAACAAAGGGGCCAGAACTCAAATTCTGCTCTAACAATAAATTCCAATCTTCAAAGAGACTTTGAACCAGAAAGCTTAGGCTACTCAGAAATTACAAGGTAAATGGCATTTGGAATGAGCGTATAACACTTACACGACAGAATGAAGGTGAACCGTTCAATTCCACTCCTTTCGAAGCACAACAACAGCAGCAATTACCCATTTCTGATAATTTATGTAGGTCAACCGCCTGAAGTGGTTAACCCCTTGCTCATTTTCTCTCTACACCATTACAAGATAATACTATCATTATCAGGTATGCAGCAGATTTCAAAAAGCAAAGGGATACATCATACACTAAAGTGCAAGTTAGTAAAATGATATGGAGAAGCACTGGTATGACCAGAAGAAGCAACTAATTCTGATTGTAAGACACAAATTACTCACTGGAAAAGACCAGTACATTCTTACTTATGGCAGGACTACTTTGAAAATTCGTGAAGCAAGGAGTAAATCATGACAAAGAAATATTATCTCCAAGCACAACCACCAAAATAGCATCACGAAAGTTGACCTCAATATTTCAGCTCAACTGACAAGATTACAATGTTTATAGAGATGTAAAATCAAGTCCCATCTTGCAGAGGCTAGCAAAATGAAAGTGAACCTTTCATTTGCTCCATATTTTCATCTCAGGTGATTGGATTAGAGGGGAGATGCCAATGTTGAGTTGTAGAACTAATTAACTATGTATAAATAGTGACCTCTGTAATTCACAAACAAAGGATGAAACTGATTTCAGTATGCCCCTGCAAAAAAATTCTAAATTTCACCCTAGGCAGAAACACCAATCTAAAATGCCAACACTATAAACATTCAGACAACAGGGTAAAAACGGCTAACAGATTAGGGGGTTGACTTCAGGAGAGCTACAAATTATAATAGATTGCGTCAAGTTAGTCATGACATCTCTCTTTTATGAACATACAACAACTTTGCCTCAATCCCAACCTAGTCGGTATTACGAATCCTTCATCTCCATTCCTAACCCTTGTCATTTAAATATTGCTAAGTACCTTGTTTTTTAAGGCAAATAAGGTTCTCTAAAACTAGATGGTCTAAATTACACTCTTATCTCTGCCCAGATCTAATACAAGTGCAACAATAAATAAATCTTAATCCCAACTAGTTGGTATCAACCATATAAATATATTGCTCCACTGTGTCAGATTCTTAGCTAAGTCCGCACTGATACAGGGAGGATGTAGATTTTTTTTGACAATACTACTTCATACTCCCTTCGTCCGTCCCAATTTATGTGAAGGTGTTCAAATTTCGAGAGTCAAACGAATTATATGTTGATCGTAATTTTTTCAGATGCCTTTTAAATATTTTAAAATTATTAATTATTGTGACTTATAATACTTTTTTACGTAGTTTCCCAATATGTAAATTTTATTTCGAAAAATTAAAAGATTTTATGTCCAAATGCATGGTCAAAATTACAAGGTTTGAATCTCGAAAAGCAAAAAGTGTAAACTGGAACAGAGGGAGCATAATTTTAGGTTCATCCCATCCCCTTCAAGCATCTTCAATCAACTATCTTTTGTTATAAACCAGTTCAATGGTGTATTTATTTCTGTAAGCTGGTTCCACAAGAGTGCACTGATACTAAAAGCAACTCCTTAAAAGATTCAAGGTCAAAGAAAGATTCCAAGATAAGTTACAGGCTTACAGATATTGTAGCTAGGTTTCTAACCATCCGATACCAAGTAACTGGAAAGTTTCTGTATATATGTGAAATTACATTGATCAACTGTAGGTTTACATAAGAAACCACAATATAGAATACATTAACATTTTAACCAATATTCATCATATTTATACTAATCTATTGAGGTGCATTTGATCCAAGACGACACTAGGATTTCGTGAGCATGTAAAATTCTACAAGAGAATTGAGAGAAACTCAGTAGCTTAATATCTGTTGCCTCAAATTTCAAACAGCTTCTCAAATTCCTTTTGAAGCACAACAACAACAACAACAACAACAATAACAACAATAACAGAATTACGCCTCATTCTCTAGCTAGCTAGGGTCAGCTTATGAAACCTCAAGGTGGGAATCTATGAGTGAAGGACGATAGAAAACTCAAAATTTTGAATCTACAGTCTCAATCATAAATCAGTAAATTAGCAAACAATCCTACGGCCAATAAACTAACCCAACAAGCCTAATCCCAATCCAATACACCTTAACTCTCACAGCATCACCTTAAACAATTAATCACACCATAATCCAACTTTCCTAATTGAATTTCCACAAAAATTGATTCAAAAATAAAACAAAACGAACAAAACCACTATAAATTAACAAGTAATCCTAAAGCCAAAATTTAGGGGAAATAATAAAATTTCAGAATTCAATATCCATAATAAGCTACAAAAATTAACTATAGAGAGCAGAAAAAAGTCAAAAACCACCGATTTCAAGCTGAAAAAACAAAGTCTACCATATAAACACTATAGAAGCTTACTGTAATCAATCCTTATGAATCAAAGAAACTCAATAAACAAAAAATTACAGAAAATTTTTGTACAAAGATACAGAAGAAGATTGAAACCTATAGAGATTGAAAGGCGTACGTATAGATTATTACCTGTGTTGTGTGATAGAATTGGTGATGAGTCAGAAAGAGCAGAAAGACGGTGAAAAAGTTTGTGGGTGGGGGTGGGGGGTGAGTGNGGGTGGGGGAAGGAAGAGGCAAAGGCGTTTGGGCGCTTGTGCTTCTTTTGTGCGAGAGTGTGTCAGAATCAGATGACTTCCTTTGCGAAATACTACGTCTTCGTTTTTTGGAATTATATCAAGATGACTTATTTACATTGGTATTGTAATTTTATTTATTTATTTATTAGGATATGCAATTTTATTCACCCAATGTTTTGTAATCTATTTTGATGCTCGATTAATATTAATTTGTGCTGAAAATCTCACCTTAAAAAATAAATATTTTCTATTAAACATAATTTTATATTCAAAACTCAAATTTAATATCTCCGACTAAGGATAAAAAAGTACATCTTACTTCACTATTACTTGCCGAGGCGAAGCTGCGGTGTCAAACCCAGTAACTTTTATTTAAATCATATATTTATCTTTAAATATTTATATATGTATAAATTATTAAGTTAGCACTCATTAACTTAAAATAATTATAATTCTGAATCCATAATCTTTAACTTCTAGCTCCGCATCTAATAGCTTATTGTAATATTAATTTATTATCGGTACTATATTATTAAAGGAGTCGTACTTATTCATCTATATCTATATTATTATAAAAGCATGAATACAATGTCGGTTTACAAAAATAATCTTATAATATTACGCATAATAACTCATAATAAAATGACATAACCGGAATTCTAGATATTAGCCTTATAATCCTATTAGTTTTAGGACATAATATTACATGTTAAGAATCTTGATTATCTTTAGGAATTCTACATAATTACCTTTCGGAATCCTATTAGTATAATTATTTTAAGGCTGTTTAATTCATATAAAATTGAACAATTAAATATCTTTAGTCATGTAATCATATTACTTATAGGATATACTTTTTAAAAATTTCTATTACTAATTTTATCTTACAAAAGAATAAAATGAGTATTATACATCTTGATACTGCCGTGATTTTGGTGTTCTTGCCAATGTATTCTCTCTTTTCTATTTATTTCACGTTATTTTCTAAGTGAGAAATCAAATGCCAAAGCGTATAAATTTTCTGATAATGTCTCAAATCATAAAATATCTCAAATCACTAATAAGTAGGACAGATCACGAATAAATTTGGTAATTCGTTTATGTGGTTATGTGCACGTAAGTTTTGTACCTTAAGAAATAAAAGAAAGTGGAAGATTTTCTTTGTCGGGAAAAAAAGAAAAATTAATTGTGAAAACCTTAGGGAAGAAGTTGTATATCAGTTAAATATGGAAAGAATTTATATATAGTTAAATCTTGCACAATTTTAAATTTTCAAATATTAGGAATTCTTAGATAGTTCAAACAAGGAAAATTTCAAATTTTAATTGATTTGTAATCTTAAATGTTAGAAAAATAATTAAATGATCATTTTATCCAGTGTAAACTCTATTTTAAAGGGCAAAAAAGGCGAGCGACGTTTCGCTAAGGGCCTTTATGCTTTTAATCTATATTATTATAAAAGCATGAATACAATATTGGTTTACAAAAATGACCTTATAATATTAAGCATAATAACTCATAATAAAAGGACATAACTGGAATTCTAGATATTAGGCTTATAATCCTATTAGTTTTATGACATAATATTACACGTTAGGAATTCTACATGATTACCTTCAGGAGTCCTATTAGTATGATTACTTTCGGATTGTCTAACTCATATAAATTGAACAAGTAAATATCTTTAGTCATGTAATCCTATTACTTTTAGGATATACTTCTTAAAAATTCCTATTACTAATTTAATTCGAAAACGTATTATAATGTCCTCTTACTAATTTAATTTGAGAATGTATTTATATTGTCAAAATTTATTTAGAAAAATGAGAGCCTATATTATTATAAAAGCATAGATATAATATTAATATACCAAAATAGCCCTAAAGTATAAAACAGAATAACTCATATGTAAAGGGCATAACTGCAATAACTTATTTTTTGGACTACAATACCTTCTATGCTTATTTTTATTATTTAATATTTTAAAATTAATAAAATTTATCTATTAAATTCTTATTAAAAATATGTAGGAAAGTTTAATAAAATCAATTTTATCATAAGCCGCTGTATTGGCAATACGTTACCACTTCATAATGTCCAATACAAAAAAAAATTATTAAATGAATTGCATAAAGAGTTAAAATCGAGAAAAAATACCTCTATGATAATATATTTTTATATTAAATTTGAATTATTTTTCTACTCAAATAATATTTTTTTATCAATATTTTGCGTAATATTAAGAAATCCCCAATTAGTAAACAACAACTAAAAGATGTTTAAGATATAAACGTGTGAGAAAGAGAAAAAAAGGGCTGGTAAAAGTTAATACCATTAATAATTCTACAAACATAAGGATCTAAAAGTGAAATGTCATATCAATCTTTTACTCTTTGAAAATAAAATTTATGGTAGATAAAATTAATTTTAAGATTAAATATTCAGAACAAGAGATGAACTAATATTAAGATCTGAATCAACATAGAATAAATTATTTTTATGTTAAAATAAAAAAATTAAATCTTTTAATTATTTATTTAGCAATAGAATCCAATTAAATTATTTTTTAAATTTATTGTATGAGTAAAATTCTTATTCAAATTATTAAATTAAATAAAAAATAAATTAAAAAAAACAGAAAAAAAACTTAGGGTACAACTTATTCCTTAAAAAGAGAGTTAGAATAAAAGTAAAAAGGTTAATATATTATTAAGAACCAAAATGCTATACGAGTGTCTAAGGAAGCACAATCAAAGCTAAATTCAAAACAAGAATAAGCTTTCAAAATTATATTATAAAGAGTTGACTCTGCTATAACGGAAGTATTCTTTGTTGATGCCTCCGCCAGAATCGAAATAATATTTCTATGTCATACATTACTTGCAAATATCATATCAAGAGGCATGACACTATTAGCAATAATAGCAAGTGGTGTACCAACAACGATTTTATTGTGCCATTCACTTTAAATTTGATATACATATTCAAATAACTTAAATTGCCATTACAAATATATCAAAGCAGAGCAATGATGCTAAATTTATAATTAAAAAAATTGATAATATGGAATGAAGCACTTAAATGGAGTTCTAGAGATATATTGGATATTAATGAACCGTTTGGTGGAGAATTAATGGTTTGGGAGGTGATTTTTGTCAAGTACTACTAGTAGTTCCAAAATCGACAAAAACAGAGACTGTAAAAGCTAGCTTTCCAAGTTATACTTCTAGCCTTAAATGAAAAAGATTCAACTGACAAGAAATATAAAGTAATAACAGATCCACTATTTAGTGTCTTCTTGCTTCGGTCGGAAACGAATAAGAGCATCTAATAAAAGTTGATTTATTTTTTCCTTAACACTTGGTTATCAAATCCCAATGGTAATAGTTGTGCATTTAATAAGCGAAATATTTATATCATTAGATTCGCAATTTGTGCAAATCGCATGATAGAAAAGATATCTTAGCTAGCAAAAATGAATATGTTGATAAACTAAATAAAAGGTTGATTACAAAATTTTATAGTAAAAATAAAATAATTTTCAGTTTTTGACTCAGCAGAAAATGATATTAAAATTACTACCAAGAAGAATACTTAAATACTTTAATACCAAATGGCCCTCTAATATACATATTTGTTGTCAAGTATATTATTTCTTTACGTATGTTGGTGTCGCCATATATATAATAGATTAATTTAAAATCGATCTTCCATTGCATATGTTGATTTTGAAAAGAAAAAAAAAATGTGCGTCATGCTACCGAAAAACTTAGATACGCGGAATAGCTTATGTAATAGCATACAGATGGTATATAGAAGTTTTGATAATGACGTCATATATACAAAAATTATGATACTAGTCAATGTGCTTCTAAGTATATTATTATCCCTTAATTCAACTTTCGTCTTCCGAAACTAAGGTATATCTTTTTTATTTTGTGTAAAAATAATTTTTAGTATGTTTGTGTTTTGCAAATATAACAAATAAAGCACAAGGACAAGTATCCTAAATATTGGACATATTTACCGTAATATGTTTTCTTACACGAACAACTGTATGTTGCACTTTCAAGAGGGATATCAAGATCGACAACAAGAGTTTTGGTTAAGACAGAGCAACCAACGCATTAGGAGGAAACAAACACAAAAAAATATTGTCCGCAAAGAAGTGTTCGTTAAAATACCATTGCATTAAATATTTTTAAACCATAATACGTAATTATCTAGCTAACATGACAAAGTTGATCATTTGTGTAAATTTTGACGATGTCCTTTTATTTTAGATTCATGTATTATGTTAATGTAATAATATTTTTCGACATTTAGATGATTGTTGTATTATTATACATAAAATTTCTATTATTAATTATATTTTATTATTTCTTCATACAAATAAATATTTAAATCATCACGTGCCATTATCAACGTGCACACACGTTCATAAATATTAATTTTATTAAAATATGGAAATGGGAAACGGCTTTGATTTATTCTTTCATTTGGAATTGTACGGGGCAACGACTAACGCGTGAGCGTATGAAACTCCTTGGACTCACCAATAGAGATGAATCGGAATAATTTAAAATGATAAAAGTATCATTAGTTTTTCTAATATGTTTGCTTTAGATTTAATGTTTGTAAAGAGTTTTTAACATTAAACTAATTAATATTTTTAAAGTTATAATTTTATATTTATAATTTTTATATTTATAACTGTTAAAAATTAAATGAAAGAATATATTACTTAATCATGTCAAATTAAAATACTTGTATAAAAAATACGTGTCATGGTAAATTGAAATATTTGTATAAAAAATAAGTGTCTTATATAATTCTGTGTAGGCAAATAAAATTTTAAGTGGTGGCTTGTTGGGCGGCGTTTGAAAAGATGAGTCGTCGCCGTAGCTGAATGTCACTGTCGTGAATATTTTGCGGAAGCTTCTGTATTTTAGCCGGTAACTAAGATAGCCGCGTTTCTTGCCTACATTACCAATATTTGAAAGAATTAGAATAAAATACACGTGACTTCACGCCATAACAAAAAATGCTATTTTTAAGTTTTACTCGACTTAACTTATATTGTACATATTTTGAAAGTACTAGCAAAAATATCAACTCATAATCCCTATTTCAAAATCTGTTTTCTTACGACCACTGCTTCTAAAAGCTATAGAGTTAAATATAGTTGGTCAAGTTACCTATTTCTTTTGATGTTGCGACAAGAAAAACTTACTACAAAAATTAAGAATATTTTTGTTCTAGAGCTTCGCGGCTTTTGAGACTCTTCACCATTTAGTTTTTTAATTTCTCTTTTTAAATTTTTGAGTTCAATTTTAGATCTGAATTTTTATAGTTTGTTAGTTGCTTGGATTGGGTGTTGCTCCAATTGATTGAAAATATCAAGAGGAGTTCAAAACTTAAATGTGAAAAGATTTGCAGTAGATTTGAGCTAGATTTGAGTTAAATTTCGAAGAGGCTCAAGGAAGAAGATGAAGTTAGTTTTTGTATAATAATGTATAATAGTGTATATGAGTGTGTAAATACCTCTTATACGCTATTATAGAATTTTATACATCTTTGTACAAGCATCTGTAGGTGAACTTCTTTCACGATTTTCAGTTGTAATTCTTGTTCAAAACCGGTCCAAATCTCCATTAAATATCTTCAAAATATATACAACCTCCTTATACTATTTCTAACAAGTCTAACTAACACGCAATTCTAAATTTCTCCCAAAATTAGATTCGAAATTTAAACTCATTTATTTAAGCTTGCTTAACAATGGTGGACCGGTCCAAATTCTCATTAAATGACTTCAAATTTTGTATACAACCTCCTTATACTATTTTTAACAAGTTTAAACAACATCCACTCTGAATTTCTCATAAAGCTAAAATTTAAACCCTCTTATTTAAACTTGTTCAATAATGGTGAATTATCTTAAAAATCTAATTATCTTAAATCTTACTAAATCGAAGACTATATTAAAAGCTTGAGTATTTTTTGAAAAAAAATTAAAATAGTAATTTCAAGAACCTATTTGAATTTGAATATTGAATCTTAGCCTATTTTTCGACTATAACTTTGCAACGTTAAATATGGGCCACTTAGTTGCAATGTGAGCTGTATTTATGTGTAATTTTTCCCCAAAAATTCAGCGGTATTCTATTATTATATATTTCTTGTTTACATATTATTACAGGATTGACTTATCAAGAGAAAAGTTCATGGGAGAAAACATTAGAACTTATTGGTTTGGACAGCATAAATTTTCAATTGGATTAGGATAAAGAAAAGCATAAATCAGTTGTTGAAGCAAGTTATGCGATAACAAGTATGACATCATATTAGAAGTAAATTCTGTTCTTGCTGATTAAGAAATGTAGTGAAATATATAAGTTCTTAAATATGTAGGATAAATGTATGATCGTTGGTTCTTACTTATCACTTCATATTTGTGCACTCTATTCTCATCTTTTAACCAAAGCACCCAGAAGACTTTTTGTTTAATAGGCACTTGCTAGTTCTTTATACCAGTATTCCCTGTTATTTCTATATAATTATACAGAATTATGTCGGGATTAATGGGTGCTTCAGCACCCAGCACGATCAATGTAGATCCGCCCCTGAAAACAATAAAAATTAATGCGGCCAACAGAATTGTGGTATTCTATAGTGGAGAACAGTTATTTTAAGCCGAAGGTGTACCTTACCTTTCATGATTAGAATAAATTATTATCTCAATAAGTTACATTCGTCCATTCCAACTAAAATGGAGTTGTAATAACATTATTATTAATTTTAATTAACACAGCTAACACCCTTTCGGTGCGTATAGGATAACTCTACTACTGTGTAATAACCCGTAAATCACACAGAAAAATAAACTGCATTAGACAAGTTCATGCGACAAAGCTCGACTGATGAGGTATGCAATTGGGTTTCGAAGTCTTAGATTTCTCATTTGGGATGTTCCTTACTCAACCAACTCGACCATCTCGAAGGGTTGTAGTACCATTATCATTATAATCATTATTGTATTGTTTTTTTATTTAACAGAGTTGGTGGGCTTAGATTATTCAAGACTGGTAATAAAGCCCAGATTTGTTCAAAAGTTGAAAACCTCATCTCGAGCCCAATTTAGTGTTCTTTATCAGCCCAAAAGTTTTCTTTACCCCAAGAAACCCATAATTTATTGGAACTAAGGGTGCGTTTGGTACGAGGAAAATATTTTGTAATTTTTCATGTTTTGTAGGTTTAAATATTTTGGAAAATATTTTCCTCGTGAACTCATTTTTCTCCAATTGGAGAAAAATATTTTCCCTATCAGAAGAAGGAAAAACATTTTCCAAAACTCTTCTTCAATCTTCCCCACCCTATTTCCCATCCACCCCTACATCCACCCACCCACCCT
>MCJB01007014.1:123320-169825 GCA_002018475.1 Nicotiana obtusifolia
GGGGGGGGGGGGGGGAGGGGGAGATAAGGAAAGTAGCATAAAAAATTATTTTCCTAAAAAATATATTCTACTCTCTTAACAAACACTAGAAAATATTTTTCAGAAAAAAATTTTCACGCACCAACCAAACAAGGAAAAATAAAAGATAAAACCAATCATTTTTCAGAAAAATAAGTGGTTTTATTTTTCAGAAAAATATTTTCTAGGAAAACATTTTCCATGAAAATTTTTGTCCTTCGTACCAAACACACCCTAAAAGTACGATATATTAATACTAACTTATCTAATAACAAAACAAAGTAGGAGGATTTACGACGTGTCAGCCATTCTTCTCCTAGTATATTTGTCAATCATTTGCTCTTTTTTTAAATGATATTTAGTAGTATAATAAAGATCAAGGCATGATTTGTTGCTGTTACCATTACATAATGCTTGTAGAGAGTCTTTTTATTCTTATTCTTGTTCACAACTTACATTTCTGTATAGGGATAAGGTGTGACATATAGAAAGCTTTTAGTTCTAAAGACCTAGTAATTTGCTTTGAAAAACAAATTATTAAGTATTAGAATAAATTCAAACTGTAATATAACGGAATGCATACACATATTCATAAATGACCTCAAATAATTTGAGATTTAGATGCAATTAACCGATTTTCAATTAATCAAAATACGAAAACCTTGATCATGAGGTCATAATTAAAATAATCACAAATATAAGCTCGTAATCAGTGGCGTAGCCATATATATATATATAACTCGGCTGGTAAAAAAGGAGATGATATCGAAGCGGGAGGCTCGTAGATACGGCTAGTGCAATGACTATATATATATATATATATATAGTAATTGAAATGAACTACGAAACTCCTGAATTGCCGCGGTTCGTAATATTACAATTCAAATACAACTTTTTAGCAACTGAACTACTCTAACTAAAGCTCAGAATTCATAATAGGAGAAAGTGACGAATAAATGTACATCCACACTTTAGCTTTCTAATTTGCTGTTTGACTTCACACAGAAACTAAGGTTTAGTTTTCTAAATCAACAAACAGAAATGATTTAATATACGAAGCTCCCTATCCCATTAATTTTAAATTCCAATTATAGTTGGGTGGGGGGACAAAGAGGGTCCACTATAAAACTGAAATAATAGAGCAAATCCAAAGAAGCCCCCCTAACCTTTTGCACAAAATCTTTTGTAGGGACCAATAATAGAATTCTTTTGGTACCAACTTAATAACGTGAAGAGAAAGGTACTCTTCTCAATCTCTCAATAAAAATTCAAAATTAATTTTTTTCTGATTTCAAATTGTATTGGTTCTGATTAAATTCAAATTAAATTGAAAAGAGTCATACTGGAGGTGAAGCAGGTGCAAGCTACATTGTAATAAGGGACCATCTTTCAACGAAAAATTATATTATATATATAGATATAATATTAGATCTTAGAGATATACAACATATATTAAACGGCCTTTGTCGAAATATTTTTTCAGTTCTTTCAAGTTTTAATATCTTTAAAAAAATTTCTGATTTCGCTACTAAAGTAAATTGTTCCCTACCAAAAAAAAATTCATACTCAAAATTTTAACCTGAGACGTACATAATTAAGAATGAAGATATACTTACCCGACCACTACAACTCTTCTTGATAATTTAATATATTGATTTTGATGTGTATGTTAGGTTTGGTTGCACAAATATAGTATCTCACCGGTTGGTAGATATTTAATACTACATAAAATAAGACCCCACCATGGGTCTACATATGCCAACTTATTGTTGACTCGTGACACCTATCTACAGCCTGGCCTCCATATCCACCAATTTTTGTACATATTAATAAATTTAATACTAGTAATATTTTTAGATATTTTCCTCTTCTAGAATGTCTACATTTACAGCCAAAAAAGAGAAAAACCAATTAGCCAGAAAAGACAAACTAAATTTACTCTTGTATTGTAACGAACGATAGGGTTTTAAGATGGCTTTATGTTCGTGACGTACTTAAAGCTTTTAGGGTAGAAAAAAGAAAACTAAATTATGAAATCAGCTTTTTAAAAATCAAGGCGCATTCACAACATATTTACCAAATTATAAGAGTCGCAAGAAACAACTCAATCTGCGCCTCAGTACAGAAGTATATTCTGATCAGCTATATGAATCATCACGGTCAATGTCTCATCATTAGGAAGTAAATAAATCTAAACGACAAAATTAAAATAAAGACACATCTGATGTAACACAGAATCACACCAGAAATGAAGTTTATAAATATCAACCGGGTCACAGCCGCATAATACAAGGTTAGGATCCGGGAGACAATTAGGGGGTGATTAGCTAACAAAGAAGCTCTCACCAGTCTCCATTAGTAGAGTCTATAATTAGCTGAACTAAGTTAGAGGTTCATATATTTACTCTATATGCATTATATTACAGATAATAATCCAAACTTCTTCAATTTTACCCTATTATCAAATCTTCAATGGGTGTCAGCTGATCTTAATCTCTTGGCCGCGCGGATAAATTCCACCACCACTTGTACCTCATCAACTCGCTGCACGGATTAAGATTGGAAGCATCCATTAGGAAAACTTGGAGCTAAGCAAGTAGATTATGCAGTTAAGCATAGCAAGAGAACGAATGAGACCTGTGATGAGAAGTGCTGCTGCACAGCACTAAGCAGTTGTTCCTTTGTCGGGTTAGGGTTAATATGTGCCTGCATATATGCAAAACCTGTTACTAACTTGAACTGACATGTTCCATTGATCATTGAAAATGATCCGCGGTGGAAGAAACTTACAAGGTTGAAGTTTCGCCAGTATCTCCATAGTGAACCAGTTCCTAGTTTTGCCAAGTTCAATCTCTGATAGTCCAAATGAAACAATTTAATTAAACAAGTACGACACATTTAGTTCAATAAAAGCTGAGTTTTTCCAATGATTAAGCCTCAAGCAGCATATATTGACAGACTTGCAGGTATAGAAAGGCCCTTCCAATTCATAAAGAATAAGTCACAGAATTCACATAATGGATCTTATACTATCTGTACTTCATTTGAGTTTCTGTAGTACCAGTTAAGATAATACTATTATTTAATCACTTTGAATGCAAACACGCAATGTAACCTGGCCAGAGCCATTCACATAAATGAATGGAGAGTCAATCTCTACTAATGTGCTTACCGGTTGCAAATAGTTAGGTTCAACTTCTCTGCAATTGCCACGGCTCATTGTCTTTGCTGGTCCAGACAAGGCCCATGTGGGCCTTGTATAACGAACTCTAGGCTTGCTCACTTTTTTGTACTCCACACCAGAGGCTACCAAAGAGAAGGATTTTATTCGAATAAGAAAACCTCTATAGAAGAATTGATAAAACAAAGTTCAGATAATGGAGACTGACCAAAGTGATGGCTTTCTTTTTCACCAATATCTGAACCACTGCTTGAGTCATCAAAGTCATAATCATCATCTTCTTCATCTCCTGTGGGAGGTTCTAACACACTCAATGCATTTCTCTGTAGCTTGACTTCAACTCCATTTTTCAAAACCTTCAGTTTTGAGAGAAAGAAGTTTTTAGTACTCCAACTGATTCCAAAATCAAACAGACAACAGAATCACAAAAAAACAAAAAGGAAAACAAGGATGTTAACTAGGATATTTCACCACAGCAAGGTCCAAAGTTCAACTATTTGACAAACAGAAATCATGTAAAGTTAAATTCACTTTGCCAGCAAGTCTACAGGAAGTTTTGCTATAAAAGTAAAGAGAATAGCCCTACATTTACAGTAAATTATGAAGCCATTTCAGCAGTTACTTATTTCAAGTCAAGCTGCCAAAGAGAAGAATAATCATTTTCTGACTGTTAGGGTAAAAGGAATAAAAACCACAATCTAAAAAGAAT
This sequence comes from Nicotiana obtusifolia, assembly GCA_002018475.1. Taxonomy (NCBI): domain Eukaryota; kingdom Viridiplantae; phylum Streptophyta; class Magnoliopsida; order Solanales; family Solanaceae; genus Nicotiana; species Nicotiana obtusifolia. The sequence goes on from MCJB01007014.1 coordinate 127,229, forward strand.
GAGGCCTCACCAGCCAATGCCAACCACCAAGCCCAACAGCCTTTTTGACAACTCCCTGAAGCCCTAGCAAAACACTCTTGGTTCTGTTGTTTCCAGTCACAATAACTTTGGTGTGTCTCGGGAGAACAGACAGTTCCTCATCACCACTCTCTTCACGGAAAGGCGATAACACCCGAGAAGGACATAGTTGAGTCTCCAGCATTTTGCACGTCTAAACAATTAACTAATCACAGTGAACCCAATGAAGATAACAACAGAGAACAGTCTAGGTTAGCTACTGTTACTCTGCAACCAAACTGCAGAGCTCTACATGATGAATAATCCTTTCTCCCTTGCTCCTCATTTCGATCAGACAATCAAATAACAAATTGCTAATAATAGCCAACTTGGTAGCAGATTAAACTTCAACTTCTATGCCACGTAGACCAATTTCCAATACAGAACTAAATCCCAAGAATCTCAATTAAGACTCCTTTCACAAAGGATCTCACTCCTAATTACACGATTCACCTCAAAATGGCTTCAGTGACAAAGACTTCTAACCTTCTAACTTTCAAGAATCGGAATCAATCAACCAGAACCCCCAATCTGAAATGAATTCCTGAAAAAGCAAATATCAAGAATGTCAAAACGGTAGCGATATAATGCCCACAAAGCATGCCTATTCTGCCCAATCAAGGCATTTTCCTAGAGCCAGCCATATATACTCAAAGGAAAGAGAAAAATATAAGTAATGATTTTTAGGATCTGATAAGACTGACACGAAATTTCTTATGGAATGTTGAATGCTATGAGCCAACAAGTTATTAAAACAAGCAATTCACGGGTTTTGCATGAGTATAATAAATGCAAAAATGCATGATCCACTCAATTCTACAGTGCATTCACACACACATATACACATACTTAAAAATAATTATCAGTGTCACTTCTCATATAAAGCAATTAATTTAAGCTTAAGCTCTCAGATTCAATCAAAATTACTAGCTAATGATTCGAATTCACCTTTCTGTTTCAGAACTCTCAGTTAGCTTGTACCAAAGCATGCATTTAAGATGAAAATTAGATATATCATAAAAAAAGAATTTTAAAATGCAAAAGTTAAAAAGACAGATGATTTTTTTGCAGAAGCAATACACATGAGGCAACATTAAGAAATAAACACTCAGTCATAAACAATAAATGCTCGCAAATCGCAGTTCTGTGACATTCAATTTGCTCGGAAGAAAGCTTTTCACTTGAATAATTAAAAATACAACAACGTTAACAAAAAGAAGTCGTTCATAAGGCAAATTAAATTAAAGAAAATCGAAAAGCTGAGAAGAGCTCAGAATTGTTTATTTGAGGAAAAAACGCATTTCCGCAATGCATAAAACATCAAAAAAGTGAATTGTTGATTTGACCCAAATAACTAATAGAAAAAGGTGCAAATTAGAGAAGAGCTCAAAATTGTTGATTTAACAAGAAGAGAAAAAGCAATTTCTCAATGCATAAACTTCAAAAAAAGTGAAACTAACATCATAATGAATCCATTACTTTAGTTGAACCAAATATTTTGAGAAACTTAAAAACTGATAATTAGAGAAGAGCTCAGAATTGCTTTAATTTCAAAGTGAAAGAAAAAAGGAATTTTTCACAATGCATAAAACAGAAAACAGTGAAAAATTCAAGCAAAGCAAACATGTGAAATCCGTTACAGTTAGCGTACGTACCTCAGTTCAATGCGAATATGAGTCACTCAAAGCAAAACAGTGAATTTCAGAGGCCAAAAGAAACGAGATTTTTTGGAGTCAGATTTGAGTGAAATGCAATCTGATATGACACACAAAATGCACGAATTTTCAGAGATTAATCTAGAAAGAGAAAGAGAAATATCTAGAGAGAGAAAGAGAAAGAGCATACAGTAAATGCTTCACAACTGCCATTGGAATGGAAACGACTCTGCTTCTCCTTCTGCTAAAAAAGAAGAGAGAGGAGAGAGAAGATGAGACCCACTTGTTGTACGGTCAATTGGCTTTTTCTTCCTTATCTCTTTCATTTCTTTTCGTCTGCTTTATATTAATATTGAAACTGGTTTGAACAGTTAAAGGCTAATTGAGCCGGCTCAGTTTCCGGTTTTGTTCCGTGTTAGGTCGAGTTCAATGCGATCTCTGGACCGGTGACGTACAACAGGAATCCGAGGCTTTTGATAGCGACTACACGGTACATTCTATCCAATAATTTGAAATAAATCATATATTTTTATCTGAATATGAATCTATCTCATTAAGATTAAATAAAAAATATAAACTTAAATTGCTTCGTAATACAAAAAATAAAGCATTACCAGAGACAAATTAGAAAGAAAAATATGTTACCTGCATTATGACTGAAAAAATATTGGGTAAGTAATTTAACGCCTTTGACAATAGTTTGTTGATTTATAGTCTGTTTGGTTTCTTCAATTCTAGAATTATTTTTTTCAAAAAAAGTATTTAAAATTGTTTTAGAAAAAAAAATTTCTTTGAGGAGAAGCAAAAGTAGTTTTAGAGAAGCACAAAAAAATGTAGCTTCTTTCGAAAATAATTTTGAGATAAATACACTTAAAAGTAATTTTTAAAAGTTTGGCCAAACATTAATTGCTGTTCAGAAGAGCTTTTCAAATTAATTAGCTAAACACAAATTATTTCTAACTAAAATTACTTTTGAAAAAATATATTTGAGAAAAAAATACTTTTCAAAATAAGCTGATTTTTACAGCTTGGCAAAACATATATTAGACTTTGTTGAAGAAAATAGATTATAATAAGCCAAAATGATATGAGAGCACAATTACTACCTAGTAATACATTTAAATGAAAATGAAGATTGAACTGCAGACTGTGTAGGTCGAAATCTGTTTCGGTACTTAGGGTAAAATAACACTGAGAAAAGAGTCATTCGAGGTCGACCAGGAGATAGCAAGATTCGTGGTCGAGATGCAAATGATGGTCGATGTCAAGCATCGCAAAAAAAGTTGTTACAGCAAAAAGACCTGTAACAACTAATTTATTGAATATTCTCTGCACTTGTACTACTAGAGTTTACCGAGATATGTCCCACGTAATAGGAAGGTAATAAATAGAAGCACGTAATATTTATTGTGACGAGAGCAGGCTTTGCTAAAAGATTATCTCTCTTGTAAAGATACAAATAATACCTTTTAATCAAGATTCTTGCTCATATTATTCCACACGTTTCCATCAGATCCGAGAATATTTCGTATGTTCTAAGATTTGTCTGTTACTCATCATTGTAGAGAGGAATAATCATTTAGCTCATTATTTATTTGGTGAACCACTTTTCTTATTTAATTAAATGCCATTTATTGTTATTTATTGCTAGTTACTTCTCCATTAATATAGAGATTTTTCGAAACACATATTAAATGATATTATTGATTCTCTATTAAATTTGTTTAACCGTTAACCATATTGTTAGAATCCACATCTAAAAATGTTATCATTAATTAAATTTAACCAATTATTATATAAATATAATCGTTTGAATCAGAAGTTAATCTTCTTGGTCAAATACAGACAAGCTCGATTTCTCAAAAATTATAAAAAATTTAGTTCAGGATCACCGTGACTTAGGCATTCAATTAAGCTACGACACATAAATTAAAACAAATTGTGTTACAGTATTTATAACCAGAGCTTCAAAAAATGAATAATATCAAATAATAATAGAAGTATTCATTATGTGATGGGAGAAATTATGAGCAAATAACAAGAACTTGTAAAGATCAGCCCTGGATTATCTATTTTTCAGCTTTGGGTTCTACCTTGTCTGGTACATCTCCGGCAACTATATCAACGATCAAGATCAGCCCTCAGATTATCTCTTTTGACCGTTTAGCCCTTAATAAGTTGATATTATCAAGGGTATAAAGGTAAATGAGTGTCCATGCTCACAAGCCGAGCTGAGCCGGTTGAAGATAAACTGAAAAATCAAAAGAGAGGGAAAATAATTGAGGGACGAGTTAAACGTACACGTGTCAGTAAGCATACAGCTGTCGGATCTTATCCTAACAAAGAGCAAAAGTATATGTCGTTTGTACCTTAATTCACAACTGTTTGTACTCTGTGCAAGTGTGTGAGAGAGAAATTTGAATTCTGTATTTTGGAGAATTTATTAAGTAAATTTGAATACAGATTTGAAATCCGCTCGTTTTACGAGGCAGCTGGAGCGCACAAATTTCTTGAAAATATAATTAAAGGATTTTTTGAAAGAACATAACGCACTCCAGTGGGGTCCATATGGACCCACGTCACTCTCTATAAGTGGGACCCAGGTGAGTAAAAGAGTAGGGACCACTCCCACATGCTCTGAAATTACTTTTTTCTGTCGTTAGTCGTAATATGGGGACTGGGGAGTGATTCGTATCATTTTTGTGATTTTGTTTTTGTGGTACTTTTGTACACTTATTTGTGTTCTTCTGTAAATTATGTATAATGTTTTGACTTCTAAAGGTTACACATTATTTATTCCCTTTTAAATAATATTAGAGCAATTTTTAGATAATTTATTTTAAAATTTGTGCACGTCTTATTGGAGCTACATTGTAAGTGAATTACTGCACAAAGTACTCTTTTGGTTTCACAATCCCAAAGAATTTAGGGGTAATTTGGTACGAATATAAGTAATGTAGAAATTAGTAATATAGGGATAGTGATGCAGGTATTAGTAATACAAGGATTTTAGTATTGTGATTATTTTTTATTAAGTGTTTGGTTTATTGTATTAAAAATTAGCTATGCAATATAATCTAAGCTTGTGTTTGGTTTAAAATTGTCCAAAATTTTCTTTATAATTATACCCTTGAATATTATTCTTTCTGTATATAAAGAAATTTGGGAAAAGGGTTTGAGGAGCAGTTTAGTAATTTTAGGGTCTTATCCAGGTATAGTTAATGCAGGGATTAGTAATACCTTGGTTTCCTTGGTATTAGCTAAGCCCTCCTATGAGGTATAAGTAATTTATGTATTAGGTATGCATAAATTAAATTAAGCAACTAAACATTATATTGAACGGATTAAATTTTTATATAGGAATTATTTTACTTATTACAACCTACCAAACGACCCCTTAACTTATTGTATTACATTTAAACCAAAAATAAATTATTTTTAATGGATACCGAGGTGATAATCGTGCATATATTATGTTGGAATAGAATCGAAATTTTAGATTTGATAGATTCAACATTCACTTCCTATCATTTGATCTATTCTACGTCACATTATACAACAACTAACAAATCTAATAGATCGTACTAGACAAGCCAATTACATAATGTTACACTATATGTTCGATATTTGATATTTGCTTTTTTTATGGAAAATTTTCAGGGAAAAATCTGCTATCACTATTCTTCGAGTACATATTGAATAATCTGCTCACTATGAAATAATTTGTAAATTATACACGAAATATAAATCACACTAGACAAATTTAATGTGACGAGCTTTAAATTTCTGATTAAAAAAGCTACTGATGAGAAGAATCGATATCACATCTCGCACGGTGAGAAACCACGCACCCAACATTAAAATTGATAAAGACAATAATCTTGCGTAGGTTCGAAGATTTCACTTCTTTAAGTTCAGTTTCCTGACAGCATATATGACCAGATGAATAAATAAATAAATAACACAAATACACATACGCACAAGCCAATTTATAGACTAAAATAAAAGGAGAAATAACATAGCAAGTCAAAATGTGGAAAGCTTTTTCCAGGTAAGTCTGGCATTTTCATCAACTCTTTTGTCCATTTGTAAGAATTTTTATATTTGAACTTGAAAAGTAATTAGTAGTAGGCAAAGAGGAATATAAAAGGTTTTTTTTTTTTTTTTTTTTGGGCCTAAGAGGTATATACAGTCCACAATATTTAATACTACGAAATTTACAAAATAAACAAAGACTTTTGATATTAATCGTGTTAAATACGCCATTATATTTACGTGGCAATAAGACTTTTGAAACATGTGATCTTAAATATGTTATATAATTTGAATAAATATAAAAATTTGTTATTAAAAATAAAATGAGAATTTTAAGTTAATTTATCTTTAGATTGATAGAGGAGTAATTATTCTTTTTGGAACAAATCAAAAATAAAAATATGTAAGTTGGAATGGAGGAGTATAATATACTAAAGAATTTTTACTGTCTCTTTTCAAGTTTCTGTTTGATCGAATACACTTCAATTCGTGTGAAGAGGGAAATTTCAAGTGGCCTTTTGCTGTACTCCTCATTTCAAAAGTGTAACTTGAGAGGGAAAAACTTTGAATGAATGATTGGCAACGTTAAAAATATACATTAAATCTTTGCCCCATTTACTTTTTGAGTTGTAAAATAAGTAGATATTGGTACAGCTATAACATACAAATGGTCCCCAAAGCAGTTGAACAAGAGACACTTGGAGTATCGTAATGTAATGACTTAAAAAACCAAACCAACATACTATAACATGGCGCCAGTTGATTGCTCAGCCAAACTTCAAAATTTTAAAAAGAAATATAATGACCTTTTAATACCCTAAAATATAGGTCTTTTTAAATTAAACCCACGAAATAATGGGAAAAAAGGAGCAGATATTTATGGTAAATATTAATCTAAGTGAGATTTAAACACTAAATTGGTGGAATCGAATTGCAAACTATTACATTACTAAGATGTTTAAAAACCAAGAAAATTTGTCTCAAATACTATGGTGAAGTATTATGTTTCTCTATGTTCTTGTATGCTCTATAACAAAAGATGATACAGCTAAAATTACAACTTTCAATAGGATTTTTTCAATTCTGAATGTATATAATTCTATTATTTCATCCAAAACAAATAAACAACAACAACCCAATATAATCTCACAAGTAAGGTCTTTAGAATTGTGTGTGCTCAGACCTAACCTAGACCCTCTGGCTCAAGAATGTCATAGTCAAATACTTGTGAAGGAATGTGAAGGAATTAAGGCGAAGTGACCCTTGGCAAATAGTTGAATTCAACGTGTTGGCAGTCTCGATGTAGGAGCTTAAGGTGTGATAGGATAAGGTAATTGATTTAGACTTCAAGAGTTTGAATTAAGGAGACAAACCAAACCCGCTGCCAACGTTTATCAGGCAACAGTTCTGAAGATAAGTAGAACTAACAGTTAAATATTAAATTTACTAGCTCCAAATAATTAGGGACAATTCTAAGGTACTAACAAAAATTAAACCGTCTAATACTCTGCATCAGCAGTTGTTTCCATAGCGACAAAAGTAAATCCACGAGACTCTTGGTTTACGTGTATTAGTTCCAAAAATAAACCTTCTAATTATTGGAGCAAAACAATGGTTCAGCTCTTAATGGTTTACGAATAATCTTGGTTATGGTTCACGGATAAATGATAAATTTGTATAATCCAATCTGAATGTCATCAAATATAAAGAGGCTACAAAAAAATTCTAAGATACATTCCATACAGCTGAGAAGATTGAAGATTCGTGCAATAAAAACCCCTATAATAACAAGAGCTGAACATAGGATGGAGCATGAATTAACAGTTCAACCTGGAAACTCAAGCTAATTAATCACAACAAAATAAGACGTATCCGAATAGAAGAGAACCAAAACAAAATCACAGGGGAAATAAATAGAAGGGAGAGGACAAGCAAGATATCAACTCTTTAGCAAAGTCTCGACGGCTTCAAAGAAGAGAGGAGCCATTTCTGGGCTTGGCGTCTTGACGGCACACTTGACGCCAGGGGTTCCAATAACTGCTGTTAATTCAATCAAGAAAGGAATTCCTCGAGGAATCTTGGCAGAAAGATACAACACCTCCTGGTTAGCATGTTTGCGCTTAGCTATAAAGAACATGTTTGATACCGCTAGTTGATCAAGGGTTACTTCAACACTATTTATAACAGCTGCGGGGAAGTCCTTTGATACTTCATTTGAATCAGGTAGTGACTTCCAAGTCTGGCAAAGAAGAGGACATCGAGTGTTAAGCATCCAACTCGGTTAGGTTGTTGTCACAACAATAGGAAATGCAATGAAGGAAAGCAGATGAGTAAAATATGGAGAATAAGGAAAAGAGGCAGTGAAACAAATCTATAAAGGAGTGGAGTTGAGAGGGGTCCAGTCATTTGAAGAAGAAGAATGCCAAGTAAATGCGAAAGCTAGCTGATAAATTGACAGGAGCTGCGAGAGATGATAAATAATTCCTCTGAGAGAAAAACAAAGCCGAATCTCACGCATGTTATGCCGCATTAACTTGTGTAGATGGTAGTAATACATACATCAATCAACAATCAGTATATGCCTCAATCCAAACAGTGACCAATGTATAAATCTAGATAGGAATTCAACAAGGTATTGTTACCTCAAGAAAAGTGGAGCGCTCCATCCTCCCATCCTCGGTGAAAAGTACGTGGAAATAGATTTTATCATTGAAATACCATACTGGTTGTTGATTATTTTTTACTGCAACCTGTAAAAGGGTACTTGGAGGGCCAGGTGAAATGTTCTGGAATAGAACCATTGGCAAGAGCGTGCTTGCAGATGTCCCAGGTAGCAATTGAGGAACCTATTGAGCACAAGAGAGCAGTGAACAACCAAAGAGAAGTAGAATTCACAGAAGGATCATTAATCAGACCTCTTACACTGGATAGTAACATAAATACTATGTGAAAAGACTACAGACGAGTGGCAATATGATACTCACTTGGAGAGGTCCACCGGCAGCAAGACCAAATGTATTCTTATTGAACTGAATCATGAAGCCATCAAGCGGAATCTGGGTATTGTTCTCGAACATCATGCTGTAAAATACCTGGCCATCTCTCCGTATCAGCTGGGCACTGATTTGTAAACCTTGACCAGTAGAGGCTGGCACTAAAACAGGTAAAGGAGGGCTGCAATAAAAGTCAACGCTCCATAAGTGTTTGCACGAATGTGATCTCAAATAGTTTGAAACATAATGGTCAAACAAAGGTGAGCAAATTTTTAACAAAAAAGATGTGCGAACTCCTTTAACGTAGATAACTTTAGATTCATAATTGAGAGAAATGGCCGCCTTCAATCATTATATTTGTGACCTTATAAGACATCGCAAAGACAGTCTTTATGGTACTAACGCAAACGAACTGTACATACCCGGCAGGGGTTGCAGGCTGATCAACCGACACAATAGCACTATTGCTGTTATCCATACCAAGGTCAAGTAAATCAGGCAGGGCTGCAGGAGCTGCAGGTGCAGCTGGTTGTCTTGCTGCAGGATGCTGAGCATGAGCTGCAGTAGCTGGAGGCGAGGCACCACTTTCTGCAACACGAGCAGGAGAATCAGAAAGGCCCTGTTCACCTGCATCAGTATACTCCTCATCCTCAGTTCTCTGAGTGGTCTTCACACGAGTAACAAAAGCTTCTGGAGGCTTATGATAGACAGAGGATAAAGTAGCAATATTGGAAAGAAGTTCGTCGAGGAGAGAAGGATCGAGTTGGTTTGAATCATCACTGATCACAGGCTTTTCAGCTAGCACAACATCTTTTGCTGCCTGCAATATGGAAAGGAGTCTGTTATAACTAGATATCCATAGATTAACTTAATCGCAGACGTACATACTCATTTTTTCAAATTGAAACTTACATAACTAGGAGCAAAGAAAGTAGCAGCCAAGGGGAAAAAGTTATTAATCCTTATATTAACTATCACCCCCAAGACAGAAGGTCTTTCTTTTCATGGAAGATAGAGCTTTTTCAAGCTGAAGTCGTAAAAAGGTTCTTGGGACAGTCCAAACAGAAGTGCCAAAAGTTGAATTAAGCATTTGCTTGCACGTACCTCAGGATCAGTTGAGAGAAGACGCCAATATATGTACGCACGATCTCGCAAGTCTGGGTTGTCAGTCTCCACAGTGGCATTATTTAAGACCACCTATGAGCAAAGTCATATCTACTGAATCAACTTTACAAATAAATAAATAAATAAATAAACAGATAGATACGTAGCAGTTAGCATCAATTCTGTAAGATAGAGAAATGACCATGGTTGCTGCAAAAACAAACCAGTCTAACTCCAAATTGTAGTTGGAATGAACAAAAGTAACATTTAAACATGAAGTTAACAAAAGAAACGAATAAAATCGCTATGCTGGTTAAATTGCATTGATCTCAATTTCTACTTTAATAATTCGACGAACTTCCCCTCTGTTAAGTGTCCAGAATGATTTGTTGCCTCCTTACATGTTTCGACAACGCCTCATGAGCTATATTCAGACTCATCTATTTTCTTGATTTACCCGTTGGGTCCACATGTTATACTGCTCATCATCTCCTAGCCATGCAGGGAGAGGGACTGTTAAGTATCCCAGACTGCCTTATATGGTGTTGGGCAATCCTCATGAGCTAGGTTTTGGGGTTAAGTTAGGCCCAATATCCATTTTCTTCACACCCTAAAATTTTTGAATTAAAATAATCCAACTATTATTACTTCATGACTATCAATATCAGCGTCAAAGCAGTGTTATTGAAAGCCATGAAGCAATAAAGCGAGGCAAAGCAAGGGGTTATCGCATCATGTGTCAAGCCATGCGTTCAGAGAAGTGTGCACTTCAGACAACGATAGACAAAGTGATCCTAAAGAGAAGGGTCGATTCTTCCTTGTTTTTTTTTTTTGGAAAGCAAGAGAATGGTCAATTCTTTGAATGACAGCTATGAGAGGCTGGATTAACATTGACATTATGTATATTGAATGCTAAAATCAGTTATTTAAATAGCAATTTGATTATTATAGTGCTAAATTCACATATTGTTTGGTATTTTATAATTTTCCGTAACTTGTGTGTTTCACTTCTCGCTTTTTATTTCAAGCCTCATGGACCTTGTCAACTTTCTGTGCTTTTCACTTTTAAAAACATTGCTTCAAGGTGCATAACCCTTTTCGCTCATTGCTTTACATTCAGAAAAACTCAATATGTCCATCTATTTAGTAAATTGATTACTCTTATTCATGGTCTATATCAAGGGAGCATATAAAACACTCCTGCATAAAGAGGATAATTTATAAAGTTTTTTGGCCTTAATAAGGAACGGAATTAAGAAAATTGGAGAACTAATTGATTAGAAAGCTAGATTGGATTCTTTTCTATCTTTAAAATTGATAAGAAGACTGCAAATTTTAATATATTGCATGATATAACAAGAGAATAGATCACTTGATGACTTGACAAGAAGAAATACCTGGATCATTTGTTGTGGTCCTTCAGTTGGCTTCTTGAGGAATAGTTTGACTGTTGCTGTCAGCAACTGCAATTGCACTTGGGGAGGTTCCTCCGGGAAACTCTCTAGAAAGCTTTCAAGGAGCTCATCTGCATTATCAATTCTTTCAGCATACTCACCGATAATCCAGATCATTGATGCCTGTCAACGAAGAGATAAAGCAGTTACAAAATCTGTGAAAAGATTGTAGACCCAACAACTTCCCAGAGCCTACTCCTGGAAAGATCTTCTATTACCTTTGCCTCTGGCTCATCCAGAGTGTCCAAACTCTCACACAGAGTAGCAATTATAGACTCATAGCTGAAAAAGAAGACACGCCAAAAGTTAAATAAAAGAGAAAGACTCAACTTTAGCATGTGAGACTTCGAAGATACTTACGTGTTAGGATATCTTCTGAAAATATCCTTGATTACTATAATAGCTTCTTGAACAACATAATTTACTTTTATCTTAATCAATTCAAGCAAGACGCTTATACAGCGCTCAGCAGCCCTCTCTAATTTGATGGCACAGCGCCCAATAGCACGGACAGCTTTTCTGACAAAGTCAACATCCACTTCAGTAGCATATTCTTTGAATTCCAGTAGCACCTGCAAACATATAAACCACTTGAATGATGCAAAAAAAAAAAAAAAAGGAACCTACATCGGAGGAACTAAACCGAATCAAAGCAGCAAGGATTTACCTGGTCTATGTTTCTGTCTGAAGCAAGCTTTATCATGATTTCTAACTTCTCCATTTTAACATATATAGGATCGTTATACTTGCAAAAGAACACCTAGCAACAGAACAATATTAGAAGCAAAGCGTACCAGTCCAGATTTAGTTTTACAGATAAGTCCAACAGTTCAAAGGACATGGAGTTTTTGCCGCAAATCATGCAAGTACCGAGGCAACACCATGAAAAATACCTTGATTTCATGTGCAAGGATTGTCGGACGCTTTTGTACAATGAGGTTTATGTTCCTTAATGCAACATACTGAATTTCAGGCTCTGCTGAAAGCAACGTTACAAGAGGAGGAGCCATCTTCTTACAAAGGTTCCGCACTACATCAGTGCTGGTGATTAGTTCCATCTGTTGGAGTATCATCTGCAACAAAAATGACTATTAGCGGAATGTCTTATACTGGCAATGCTAATCGTGCTGAAGCATTTAAAAAAAAGTAAGTTTGTGAGAAAGAAGGAAACAATCCCACCTTTACAGCTGAAAGAACAACAGCGCAATTTGCATGCTGTAATCGCGGAGTGACTCGCTCCACTATATTTTCAGCTTCACGAGCATCAGCTGCTTTGTACTTGGAAAGAGCATCCAGTATAAAAACTTGACCCCACCTATATCCAGAGATCATTATCATATTCAAGAACAAAGGAGCAAACATAAACAAGTTCTATACAAAACAGATGTAAAAGCGCAATAAGAGGACGTAATAGAAGACAATCCATAAAGTTGCATCTAGTAGACAACAAAACAAATCAAACAATAACATGAAGTGAATGTAATGTCCTGTGACATGCTGACTAATTTTTACAACAGTGTTCACAATTTACGTAATTTGCCAATCCCTAGCACATTTTACATTGAGAAAGGTAGCAGCATTAGTTTTCCACGAGCTTACTCAGTGCATTCATTCAGAGCAGTTAGAAGCTTTGAAAGTGTATGGCTGGTGATCTCAAAGATGGGTCTGCTACTGCTTTCTTGAATTTCTGCAAGAGCCGCAACAGCATTTGCAACAACCATAGGATTGTTGTCAGATATTAAGTCCTTAAGAGCATCTAGAAAACCCCTATCTTCCACAAGCTCGGCATTTATGTCATAGAGCTTAGCAACACAGATAGCTGCTGTCTTACGAACATAAGGATCATCATCCTGATGGAAAGAGAACAGACAAATTGCATTGCTTAGTTAGAAGCACTACCAATGTCAATCAATCAAGACGATCAGGCTTCAAAACTAGGAGAAGACAGGGGAAGAGAAAATCTGTAAATTCACCTTAAGGCAACGTTGGAGGGGATCACACAAATACTCGGTGATCTTGTCAACACGAATGCATCCCATAGTCCGTACAGCCAAAGCACGAATTAAAGGATTTGGGTCCTGTGAATCCTGAAAAAAGTGCAAAAACCATAAGACACCATTAAGAAGATATCAGAAACAACATGCTAGGGCAGCAAGGAAACCAATTCAAATGATTAATGAGAAACATCTGCATGATTAAGTAGTATTCCCGGATTCTGGAAGCCAAATGTTACCATGCAATGCTCCATCCACTAGAAGGAGATGACCAATTGGAAATTTTTTAAATATACTATGTAAATGCAAAGCAAATGCGGTATGTTCTATAAATGTTGAGCGAACACGTGACAGAAACTGAGCATCCAAATCAAAAACCTTAAAGCAATGGATGGAATAGTGAACGACCTTCATAAAGCCATGTAGAAGCCCTTATAAAACCCACGTGAGACAACAGTATAACTCAACATCCTCCTGCATGTGATCCAATTCTGAATGTTCACACCTGAACTGTATTTCAGACCTACAGCTGCTAAGACGAGCCTCCCTAAGGTTGGTTTTTACCATGAGAAAGAATTTGAACATTCAACTCAAACCATAAGACAACAGGTGAAGTAGCTGACGACCTTTATAAACCCCTTTCGAATCCCTTACAAAATCCATACGGGATAAATACAAGTATACAACTCAACAAAACAAGTTAATTAAGCTACACACATCATTTTTAAACCTCTGACATGCTAGGGAGCACAGACACTAGGTTGTGCTGCCACACTCCACTGTCCAGCGATGCTCAAGTCAAATTCAAACTGGACAGGTTGGACATCATCTGGACACCATGTTGGACAGCCAAAAAAGTTCTTATTTTTTTAGAACTTCCTTGAAATTCAGACTGTTAAAAGACACATGTCCTACTCTCTTTGAAAAAGCTTTTCTTTGGGAAAGAGGGAGGCATTAACAAGGTATTTCTAGCAAGGATGAGAAATTGTTATAGCCCAGGGATGGCGCAGTGGGCGAAGAGCTGGAGAGACAACTTTGGGACCAAAGTTGTGATCTTCACAAATACGCCATCAGGTGAATTCTTTGATCCGCCTAAACTTTGCTTGACAGAGTTATCGATGTGTTGCTGGGAAGTAACAAATACCAGGTAGATTATGTGATCTTCGCGCAAACTGGTATAACACTACTATTATCAAAAGGAAAAAAGGAAAAGAAAGTATAAGACATAACCTCTTCTTCCCTATTCAACCTATCTTTTTTTAGCGCCTTACTTCAAACCTACCTTAAATTGAAAGGCATGAGTTTGTTACTTATCAAGCAAAGTAAGTTTCACGATGGTTCATTATCTGGGAGCTCGTAGAAGAACCTTTATCTCGGAAAAGGCTCATCACAAGGTCCAAGATCTCTTCTCGGTAGATTATGGTTTATACATTGAATACCTGCCAACAGAATTTAGTAGTCTTATTTGTTCCATGTCCCGCTATTTTTTAGATTTTTCATGTCTTTGGGTGTTTTTCTATGTTAGTGTACCATGTCCAATTACTAGTCATCACTAACCTCAATATAACAAACAAACAAAGAGGAACTAACTAAAATTCTCTTCCTGATAAAGAAGAGGAGCTACTCAATTGAAGAGCGAAAAAACTTATGATCTCTGGAAAAGCAAGAAGGGTATACAGAAGGATTAAATCAGATAGAAAAGCCCCTCCGATCTCAATTCTCATTGCAGACCAGGTAATGGAGTATCATGAGCGTTTGAGACTCATGGCATTACACCACTCAAAAGATAGACATAAAGCTTTATCAATACTTCCCTATTCTCAATCATAGGTAAATGAGACAGATTAGTTGAGAATTCTAGATCAATGATGAATGCTAACGCTTTTATGTAGTAGCCATATAGGTGAAGATCGACATATAAAGAACAAATCAGCAGGTAATGAGAAGAATAAAACCACAACATTTACAGAAGACAAATGATTAAGGATGAGTTTCGTCACGGAAATACCTTCACAAATGTATTTACGGCAAGTATAGCAAGATCAGGCTGGCTTTTAGCATAATTGATAAGATATAAGTATACAAGCTTCTTTAACTCTAAATTCTCTGTTTGCATGCAGTTAACAACATCTGTGAAGAGTGAAGAAACATCTTTCCCAACAGTCATAGCAGCAATAACCTTTTTGACAGCATCTTTTCTCTTGTCCTGCATTTGATACAGATATATAAGCACCTACCAACTTTCAAAAAAGAAAAATGGAATGGCAAGGCTACAACAAAAAGCCTCATGACTCAGAAACACAAATTAGCCAAAATTGAATCTTCATAAAAAAAAAAAAAAGATCTTCATGAAAAAAACTTAGCCACAATTGAATAACGTCACGATTCAGTTGAGTAAAAATTAAGACTGAAAATGTTGAGTTCATTGTATAGCAACAATTTTCAACTACAAATGTCTACGATTATCAGAAGCAACCAGTTTTAAAAGGACAGGTAAAGAAGTATCATTGCACCAAATGAACGGACATCTAGTTTCTAAAAGCATTTCATCACCGAGAAACATTCTTTCAACCAAACGAGCAGATAAAATAGTAGATTTTTTATAACAATTTCAGTTACATCCCCAGTTTCATAAGAATCCTACAAAATATGTAGTAATTTCAATTGGATTCTAAATAAAAGAACTATTCCATTCAATCAAAACTAGTGATGAATGTGACATAAAATTATTATATTCTATAACGATTTCACAACCATCTACCAAAATGCACTATCAATAAGATCTTGAAACTATATTTTTTTTAAGGAAATAATACCTTGAAACTAAATATAAAATCCTAGATAACATATTCAACTAAATCAAACCGCTTAACTTATTGATATCAACCAAACAAATGAAGCAATACCTAACGAATGAGAAGCAATACCTATTCATCACTAACTTCCCCAATTTCATAAACATCCCACTGGAAATGGAGTAATTAAAAAGAACCCCAAAACTAAACACAGGTGATTAAACATAATTCACAAATGAGATCAATTAAACAAGGAAATACTCTAGAGACTCCTCCAACAAATCAAATTGCATAACTAAATACGAATTCTGATTAAGCATAATTCTCCAATTTCAATAACTATTCTATTCGATATAAAGCTCAGTAACTTCCCTATTTCATAAACATCTCTCTCATTGAAAATGCAGTAAACTTCAATAGGACCTCAAACTAAACATAAAAACCTTGAAAAAGCATAAATTCACATTCAGAAAATCAAAAATCTTAAATTATTGAGATCAACAAAACAAACGAGGACTAATGAGAATTCTACGACAAATCAAATGCGAAAACTAGCCAGATCTGACCACGGCTATCCTAAATCACTATTCAAATGACAAAAGTAAAATCATAAATTACATTAAATCGAATCAAAACAACTAGCGTAAATTTGATTTTTTTTGTAGATTCGATATGAATACAGGAAGAGGAGAGTATTTTATGACCTTGTACTGAGAATTGAGTTCTTCTTTGAGCTCAGGGATTTCTCCTTTCTTCGTAGTGGAGAAGTACTTTGAATCGTGACCGCTCATTCTCTTTGATCGGAATCAGACGGTCCGCGAAGCTGCCGGTGGAGAGAACTGAGCAGAGAGAGAGATAGAGGAGAAGAGAGAGAAAGCAGGAACGTAAGGCTTCTCGTCAAAATTAAAAGGCAGGGAAATCAGAAATGTGGTATTAAACCGGTGGCTGAATCAAACCGGTGCTTAACCGTGGGAATTTTCTATGCCCGAGTTAATTGTGAAACACTGCTTGGATAGTGGTAAAATGTTGCTCCAAACATCAGCTATATGTATATTTTTTGTTTATAAATTATTTATTACCAATAAATAAATATCTAATGCAATATAACAAATTGGAGAATAATTCAAACACCTTTAACTTCGCAAAAATTTGTATGTGGGAAGGTTAATATATGGAAGATAATGGTTGAACAATATTGTTTTAAGAAACAGTAACATATCTCAATCTATATCTTTGGTAATATTTCAATAAAATCATTTCAACCATTTAAGGCACCCGGTCCGGATGGTCTAGGTCCTTTTTTTTCTCGAAGATGCAAAACTAGTTGTATTTACAATTCGTACAACTACTTTTGCTTCAGCTACCATCTCCGATGAACAAAATAAGATATTCTTTACACTTATACCAAAAGTACAAAACTCTAAAAATATTTCTCAATATTGTCCCATCAGACTTTGTAATACAATTTATAAAACAATTACAAAAATAATTACTAACCTTATTAGGTCGCCCAACGCAAAGTAGTTTCATATCCGCAGACGAGCGGTTGATAATATTATCATAGTTCAAAAAGTTGTGCATTCTTTTAGACGACAAAAAAGTAAAAATTGGCAACATGTTATAAAAAATTGACCTTGAGAAAGCTTTCGACCGACTGAAATGGTCGTTTATAACATACTCACTACGACAATTAAATTTTCCTCCGTACATCATAAAACTAATCTTGTCTTGTATCTGAACCTCTTCTATCTCAATACTCATAAATGGGAAACCTATCCAATTCTTCCAACTCAAACGAGGCATTGGACAAGGAGACCCATTAAGCCCTTACATTTTTATCATATGTATGGAATCCCTCTCTCGTCTAATTGACCAAGTTGTTGACATTCTACAATTGACACCTGTAAAAATCTCTCGATCCTCACCTCCTCTTTCTCACTTACTCTTTGCTGATCACCTAGTTTTGTTCGCTAGAGCTACTGGAAAAAAAAATACGGATACAATTATCAACATCTTCAACCAGCTTAATATCTACTTTGGCCAACGCATTAACTTTTTCAAATCTAAATTTTTTTTCTCCGCTAATGTACCAACTTTCACTCAGAATACAATCTTATCGCTCCTTAACATCAACTCCACCTCTATCTTTGGCAAGTACCTTGGACTACCCATAACCAACATTAAACCTACTTCCGCCGAGTACCAATATCTTATCGGCTAATTAACTCGAAGGCTCGGTCGCTGGAAAAATAAGTTTCTAACTTTTATTGGTAGCACAACCCTCATTCATTCGGTCCTAAATCCTATCCCCACGTATGCCATGCAGCTTTATCTCCTACCACCAAAGACCATCCACCATATCAGTCGTATTCAAGAAATTTTCTATGGGGCTCTTCCCCTGGCAAACACAATCTACACCTTATTAACTGGGATAAGATTACTACGCCTTAAATATATGGTGGCTTAGGAATACCTAAATTATATCCAAAAAATATGGCATTACTTACTGCTCTACTTTGGCGCTACTACAAAAATCATGATGCCCTTGGGGCTTATACCCTCCGCCTTAAATATCACTCCACAATATATGCGCCAAATACCACATTGACTTCCACAACTAAACATTGTGCTTCCTACATTTGGAAAAGTATGATTAAGGCATACCCCTTCTACAAGCAGGGACTAGCTGGAATATAGCAAATGGAAACCATATCCAATTATGGTCAGATTACTGGCTAACCCACAAACACAAGCTTACTGTAAGGCCCGTAAAAATTTTACCTAAGACCCGGAGTTTCGTGGTGCCGAAGAAGTAGGCTTATGTGTTGGTAATTGTACGGACTTTTTGGGTTGAACAGTGCGCTGGGGAGTAAAAAAAATTTTGGCAGAAAAAGACATTTATAATATGCGGCCGCAGAATGGTTGCCGAGTGAAGTAGGAAACTGGGCGAGTTTGGATGATATTTTGCGGTCAACTATGCGATCGCAAAAGCGTTTCGCGGGCCACACACCGGCCGCAGAACCAGTATGAAAATTTTTCGAAATGAGGTGCTGTGGCGGATTATGCGACCGCAGAATAGCAGCAGAATAGTCGCAAAATGGTTGCAGAGTGAGGCAGGATCGCCCAGTTCCGAAGGGCCATTTTGCGGACTGCATAAGCATTATGCGACCACAGAATGTGTTTCAGAGCTTTATTTTTTTAATTTTATAACCCGACCCTCATTTCATTTATCTAGCCTAAGGGTTCATTTTTGGGGATCACTGATCAATTTATAGAGAGGGGAGAACTATTCTAGAGAGAGGAATTCTTGCTCAAAGTTGAAAAAATTACAAGAAGAATTCACTAAGTCTTCATCCTAGAGGTAAGGTTCTAATCCATAATCCTCAATTCCGTGATTTTAATTGAAAATAGATAATATGCCAGGCAATTCTTGAGTGTGGGAGTTATTTATTTACATGCACGTACCATCTAGGGTAGTGGAAAGATTGTTGAGCTCGTTTGGGTAAACTTTGGGTAGTGAGATGAAAGAATCCACCATATGAGGACCTTGAAACCTTGATGCACGCCTAGTGTTTGTTAAAATGGTCAAGTGAGCTGGAACTATGAACTCCTTCCTAATTTGTGTTCAATTTTGCTATATTTCTAAATAGATCAACGAAGCTAAGAATTCTGGAATATTGTAGTTATTTAAAAAGCTCGAGGCGAGGTATGTTGGCTAAACTCTTCTCTTAGGATTGAAACCCATAATATACTTGTAAGTCTCGTGATGCTCTTTATACACTGAATTTTTGTCAAATAAGCTGTGTGCCAAAATAATTATGCGTTCAATATGTATTCCAAAAATCCTTGTTATGTTGGATTAATGTTTGGGAATGTGGTTTTAAGTATGAGCTGAGTGTTATTATGTTATTATTTAAAAGCATGATTTTTAATGAAAGCTATCATATCAATTGTGTAAGATGTCACATGTGCCTAAGATCCTAAATTGCTCAAGTATGTGTTTAAAGTCTTAATTTGAAAGGCCTTGTTGTTGATTATCCATGATGATGATTGAAAGTGAAATAGCGAGCATGAATTATGAAATACGACCAATATGCCAAGACTGATATTATGTCTTGGCCAATGATGCCAATAAAATGATTGACATGTAAAGGAATATGAATCTAATGGTAAATACTTTTAACAATAAATGCCTTGAGAGTATCTTTTAGCCACCGAGGAAGGAAAGGCCGGAAGAACCTAACCCTGAAACTACACGTGCCGGTGTAGGAGTGATTGAGGGGTAAATCCCCGTGTTAATGTGATGAGACTGTTTTTCTTATATGGGATGAGATTATTACTAGCGAGATGTAATGTGATGTCGACCCACACGACATTGTGGTGAGACGGCTTAGCTGATCGGGCTGAGATCGGACTCCAGTGTCGCGCACATGGTGGTATTGTGAGTGTACGTCTCGGGGTGAGACGACTTAGTCGGTCGGGCTGAGATCGGACTCCGTGCTAAAACGCGATGGTATATCGGTGCTAAAGATCTTCCAACTTATATTACTGAATCCTATTTGAAATTACCTTTCCCTTAACTTGACACCTTGATACTGTTTGAGTCTCTTATTGATTTCATATTTTATTCTCCGTTTATTATTGCTCGTTCTATGAGAGGGTGTATAGTTTTACATACTAGTACTATTCCATATGTATTAATGTCCTTTTTGCCGGGGGCGCTGCATCTTTAATGGATGCAAGTGGTTCTATAGCAGGTAACATTGATTAGTGATAGCAGCACACCCTCTACTCCGTTGATTTGGTGAGCCCCACTTTATCTCGGGATCCTATATTTTTTATCTTTTGTACATAGCTTTTGAGGTATAGCTGGGGTCTTGTTGCCGGCATTGCCATAACACTCTTTGTTTCCTATTAGAGGCTCCGTAGACATAGTGCGGGTTGTATCTGTTTTTAGGAAGGTTAAACTAAAATGTTGTAATCATATCATTTGTTCCACTTTAACTACGATTATACTATGTTTTGTTTCAAAGACTTGTTAATTATGTAACTAATGAAAATGAATTGGTGTTATTCACACGACCTCTTACGGTCTAATTAATGAAGAGTATTCTTCTCTTTATTCATGAGTGAGTTGGGTAGACGGTACTGTGCAAGCTTGTTTGACCGAAATAATTCTGTTGGGTGCAGATCGCGCTCCCGAGGCCATAGCGTGACACTTACGCCAGCTCATCCATGGACCACTCCTCCCCCGTGAAGATAACCTCTCTCTCAACACTATCATTAATCTTGGAACCTCTCCCCATTTTCCTTCGACCTACCACCCCACCTCTTCAACCTTATCACTACTAGCATGTTAAACCCTAACCCTAATACTTCAGACCAGTCATTTTGGAATTCCTCCACCACAGGGGCTTTCTCTACCTCCACTGCATACAAATTCCTCTTAACCAACAACAATCTCATTCTCCGTATTATTGGGTTTGAAGATCCTTTCCACCAACAAAATTAAGCAATTCTTATGGCTCATGCTACAACAGAAACTACCCACTCTCATTTCTCTATCATCAAAAAATCTCCATAGATACTACCTCTACAATGTGCAGAAATGCACCATGAAGACATCGACCATATATTTTTTCGTTGCCACATCGCTACACCTATATGGCAACATTTCAATATCCCGCTCCCTATATATATACCTTTCAAGATTGGGTAAGAGCATTATGTCTTCTGCCACACAAACCACCCACTCTCCTCACGAAAAATGTGCCATTATCCCCAATCATACTATGGCGCCTCTGAACTAATCGTAATAATAACAATGTGTTCAATCATACCAACACTCAGGTTATATCTACAACATAGTCAATGCTGTGTGATTGCATAGAGGTGTCAGATTTTTTTTAACTCTTTTTTCACCTTTATTTACTTTTGTAGTGATGCAAATTGCTTATTAATAAATTAAAAATATAATAAATTTTTATATTTTAATATATGACATTACCGAATATCTTTTACCCATTTACTTGGAATTTAATGGTTGCATGATTTTAAATGCATGTACTTATTTTTGAAAGTCAGTTACTTAAGGGGGAAAGCACATTATTTTTGACTATAATAGGTAGTTTTCTCACTTTATTTTCTCATAATTAAATTATGGATGATATTTCGTGTTGCATGTATCTTCTAATAGTGTTCACCTTATTATGTGAAAAAATAAGCTATAAAAAGACTGTCATTTTTAATCGAAAATTAAGAATGGTTGGAGATTTTGTGTGTCTTGCATTAGTTAACAACCCTTCTTTTTTTCGTGTTCAACTTTGGCATAATTGACCTGTAAAGCTTTGTAGCTGACCTTTAGTGTATTATACTTTTTTTCTAATTATTTAGCCTTCCACTGGACACAACGCTTCTACAGCCATATTGCTCTTTGAATTTGCATATTTTCCATTATGCATATTTTGTGACATACTTCTGTAACTGGTTCTCCATTTATTGGTAGTGGAACAGGTTAGAAATTACAAGACATGCTCTCCTTTTTGTTTACAACCAAATTCTTGGTTATGGGGTTTTTGAGAAATTGGATGGGAAACCTAGTGGATAAGACTCTTTAAGCTTAGTTAGGTGCAACTTATGATTTAAAAAGGTCAGTAAAAGATGAGCATAAAAATTTAAAAGATATGCTTGATTTTGTGTATTTTGCACACATTCATTTCTAATTACTACAACGATCTCAATAAGGATAAGAATCTCGGTCTAAGTAGCATGAATTATGATGTTTGAAGCCATGAAAAATGTTGCATTTTACCACATGTTTGTCCATGTTAACAAAGCTATGATCATATAAATAATTTCCTTTTTTCATTTTCTTTTTTATTAGCGTTCGTGTTCTCTGGAATGCACATGATAATGACTACCTCCCAAAAAAAAAAAAAAAAAGGAAGGAACATATTAAGTGATGCATCCATGTTTCAGAACAACAAAAACGGTGTTGCAATGTGGGCTGGTACACATGTTACAATTACCATCGTTATTTTATCAAGTTTGATTATTGACCAAAACTCTCATCTCTGTTATTTGCTACTCTTTCTCTTTTTCTACAATCATAATTTCAGTAGTTAAGTTCATATGTCACTTTTTGCTTCTTCTTTTTTGACCTGCCGATTACCAAAAAAAAATAATCTATTTATAAGGACCATTATTTTGAAAACTGGTCTAAGACCAACTTATCAACAAAAAAAGGTTATGAGATCAAACTACTTAGGTTGTTGGAACATCAGTCAAGTCTTTAGGAAGCCCATCTGCCAAATTAAGTGAAAATAGTTTAACAGGCGTAAGAGAGCATAGTTTAATTTTAGCACCTCCCTTTGATGTAACTAGCATTCTATTGAATGTTTACAGTGGTCTAGAAGAGCAACAAACTTATAGTAGGATACTAGAATGTAATTGTTTGCCCCGAAAATGGGATAACACAATTGAATTTGTACGTGGGTTAATAGATACGCGGTACATTTGATACTAGGAAATGAATTGAAAATGAGAAGATAAAATCGCTATGAATCAATGAAGAAACAAGAATGAATGATAGTAATTTGAGTCAATGAGCTGCTCTCTCCTTTTCTTTTTCAGCCCCTTTTACAATGATAAGCTTTTCCTATTTATAAGAGGAAAAAAGCTGCTTTATGGCCAAAAAAGTCTTTAATGAACAGTCCTCCTGGTTTTTAGGCATGATTTACGGATAAGATTCAACTGATATATTTGACCATTTCAACTCTTTCATACTGAGGCCGAATCTGAGGTCGAGGCCGAACCTTTGGTCGAGGCCGAATCTGAGGTCGAGGCCGAACCTGAGGTCGAGGCCGAATCTGAGGTCGAGGCCAAGCCTGATCCCTTTTCGGGACTTAATTTTGTAATATAATAATCGGATCTGATGTAAGTTGTTCAATATGGCTATATCTGATTTTAGCCGTATACAGATAGCCCCTTCGTTTTTTGGAGAGGAATGATAAAAAACGATATGAAACTTGAATCTCTATCATACACCAAAGATTGAGAAAACCTTGACAATAGCCCCCGAATGATTATTTAATCTCCGAATTCTAAGTTAGCACAATTCGCTTGTTGCCTCATTAAAAACCTTGCCGCAAAACCCAATGGGAAAAAATCGGTTCAAGGGAAAAAGAGTGCAACGTATGCTTTCAGACTTAATATCTCATAGTGCCCACTGCTTATTGTTTCTCGAACAGATCTGGAGCCAGATAATTCGAGGTTTATAATTTGTCGGGGAATAGCCCATTGATTCGGACGTAGATAAATACGAAATATGTCTTCGATTACTACTAACTCGATGTAACTGTTTGCCCCGAAAATGGGATAACACAATTGAATTTGTACGTGGGTTAATAGATACGCGGTACATTTGATACTAGGAAATGAATTGAAAATGAGAAGATAAAATCGCTATGAATCAATGAAGAAACAAGAATGAATGATAGTAATTTGAGTCAATGAGCTGCTCTCTCCTTTTCTTTTTCAGCCCCTTTTACAATGATAAGCTTTTCCTATTTATAAGAGGAAAAAAGCTGCTTTATGGCCAAAAAAGTCTTTAATGAACAGTCCTCTTGGTTTTTAGGCATGATTTACGGATAAGATACAACGGATATATTTGACCATTTCAACTCTTTCATACAGTAGAGGACTGAGGCCGAATCTGAGGTCGAGGCCGAATCTGAGGTCGAACCTGAGGTCGAGGCCGAACCTGAGGTCGAAGCCGAATCTGAGGTCGAGGCCGAGCCTGAGGTCGAGGCCGAACCTGAGGTCGAGGTCGAACATGAGGTCGAGGCCGAATCTGAGGTCAGGCCCAACCTGAGGTCGAACCTGAGGTCGAAGCCGAATCTGAGGTCGAGGCCGAACCTGAGGTCGAGGCCGAACCTGAGGTCGAGGTCGAACATGAGGTCGAAGCCGAATCTGAGGTCGAGGTCGAACATGAGGTCGAGGCTGAATCTGAGGTCGAGGCCGAAACTGAGGCCGAGCCCGATCCCTTTTCGGGACTTAATTTCGTAATATAATAATTGGATCTGATGTAAGTTGTTCAATATGGCTATATCTGATTTTAGCCGTATACAGATAGCCCCCTCGTTTTTTGGAGAGGAATGATAAAAAACGATATGAAACTTGAATCTCTATCATACACCAAAGATTGAGAAAACCTTGACAATAGCCCCCGAATGATTATTTAATCTCCGAATTCTAAGTTAGCACAATTTTCTTGTTGCCTCATTAAAAACCTTGCTGCAAAACCCAATGGAAAAAAATCGGTTCAAGGGAAAAAGAGTGCAACGTATGCTTTCAGACTTAATATCTCATAGTGCCCACTGCTTATTGTTTCTCGAACAGATCTGGAGCCAGATAATTCGAGGTTTATAATTTGTCGGGGAATAGCCCATTGATTCGGACGTAGATAAATACGAAATATATCTTCGATTACTACTAACTCGATGTCGGCTTTGGCCGAGCATAAGCAGTATGCCTCCGATTATTATTTACTCGGAGTCGAATTTGGCCGATCATAACCAAATAAGATTCGGACGTAATCAAATAAGCTCCGTTCGTTCTTCGAGTATAATGAAACTCGAACTCGGGCCTTTAGCCTTTAAAATCGGACTTAGCCAAATAAGTTGTATGTCCTCGAGTGTAATAAACTCGAAATTGGGCCTTAGCCTATGAAATCGGACTTAGCCAAATAGGATATGTGTCCTCGAGTATAATGAACTCGAAATTGGGCCTTAGCCTATGAAATCGGACTCAGCCAGATAAGCTGTACGTCCTCGAGTGTAACGAACTCGACATTGGGCCTTAGCCTATAAGATCGGACTTAGCCAAATAAGCTGTACGTCCTCGAATGTAATTGAACTCGAACATTGGGCCTTAGCCTATAAGATCGGACTTAGCCAAATAAGCTGTACGTCCTCGAGTGTAATTGAACTCGAACATTGGGCCTTAGCCTATAAGATCGGACTTAGCCAAATAAGCTGTACGTCCTCGAGTGTAATTGAACTCGAAATTGGGCCTTAGCCTATAAGATCGGACTTAGCCAAATAAGCTGTACGTCCTCGAGTGTAATTGAACTCGAAATTGGGCCTTAGCCTATAATATCGGACCTTAGCCATTTTGATTTTGCAAAATAAGCTTCATGTCCTCGAGCATAATGAACTCGAAATTGGGCCTTAGCCTATAAGATCGGACTTAGCCAAATAAGTTGTACGTCCTCGAGTGTAATTGAACTCGAACATTGGGCCTTAGCCTACACGATCGGACTTAGCCAAATAAGCTGTATGTCCTCGAGTGTAATTGAACTCGATATTGGGCCTTAGCCTGTAACATCGGACTTTAGCCATTTTGATTTTGCAAAATAAGCTTCATGTCCTCGAGCATAATGAACTCGAAATTGGGCCTTAGCCTATAAGATCGGACTTAGCCAAATAAGTTATACGTCCTCGATCGGATCTAATCGAGGAATACCTTGCGATTTAACGGAGGAAATTTAAGGTTGTTCGATAGTTGTTCGTCGTTCGTTGTTCCGAGGTTGTCTGATTCCGCCTAGATTCACCGCTCCTCACGTTCTTATTGTATGGATGATATCGGTCCCTGGGCGATCTCGATGCATGATCGGTATCTTTTTTCACTCTGTCGAGGTTACTCATCGCATACATAGATCTCGGATGGGCCCCGATCTGATCTTCCTCGATTCTAATCTTCGATTCGTATTGATTAGGTATGTCAGTCCACGCGACAGCCGGACATTCTATCAAATGTTGTTTCAGTTGTTGCGAGGCCACCGAGCTTCATTTATTAAGCCCCTGAGTAAAAGCCTGAGCAATCCAATCATCAGTGATCGGCGGCAGATCCATTCGTTCCTTTTGGAACCGGAATAAAAAATTCTTTGAGCGTCTCGTTGTCTCTTTGGTTAATTTTGAATATGTCTGATTTTCTGGCCTCGACTTTAATGGTACCTGCACGTGCTTTCACGAAAGAATCTGCAAGCATAGCAAACGAGTCAATAGAATTAGCAGATAAATTGTGATACCATACCATAGCTCCCTTTGATAGGGTTTCTCCAAGTTCTTTTAGTAGCACGAATTTGATCTCATCATCTTCCAAATCATTCGGGCTCGATCTCATCATCTTCCGGCGGTCGAGGTCGAATCTGAGGTCGAGGTCGAACCTGAGGTCGAGGTCGAATCTGAGGTCGAGGTCGAACCTGAGGTCGAGGTCGAATCTAAGGTCGAGGCCGAACCTGAGGTCGAAGCCGAATCTGAGGTCGAGGCCGAGCCTGAGGTCGAGGCCGAACCTGAGGTCGAGGTCGAATCTGAGGTCGAGGCCGAACCTGAGGTCGAGGCCGAACATGAGAAGCCGAATCTGAGGTCGAGGCCGAGCCTGAGGTCGAGGCCGAGCCTGAGGTCGAGGCCGAGCCTGAGGTCGAGGCCGAACCTGAGGTCGAGGTCGAACATGAGGTCGAGGCCGATTTGGGGGGTTTTATCATTACTTTTTATCGTTCGCCTCGATTCTCCTTTTTGACATGTAAAGATATTTTACAATATCGCTCGCCTCGATTCTCCTTTTTGACATGTAAAGATATTTTACAATATCGCTCGCCTCGATTCTCCTTTCTGGTATCTTCAAGTTGTTTTACAACTCTCGGAGTTAGCCCCCGATTCGCGGTTGTTCGATTTTTTCAAGATTGATTCACCTCTGCACGTTACCTCTTGAGATGGGTTATGTTCTGCTGCCTTGTTGTAAGGTTTCGGTTTTGTAGCTGGGCGATTGCCATCTGTTGAGCTTGCAACATTTCGAAGATAACTCGTAGGCTAATTTCATCTCCATCAGCATTTTGATTGTTTTGATTTGTTAACCAAATTCGATCAGGAATACTGCTTCCAGGTTCAACGGGTGAACTCGTGTTAATAGCTGCTCGCCAATTAACGTCGACTCGATCTAGGACAGGAGGATTGTTGTTACGAACTATGTTGCTATTTTCATCTTGTTGGCCGGATCTGTCACCAATATGAGGAGGCATTGTTTGAGAGTTGGACCTCTCATGATTCTTCTTGAAAGGAAATCACAGTAAAAATGGAAGAGAAAAAAAAAACGACGTATGCACCAGAATCTGGTATCAAACGACCACAATTATCTAGGCCCCACGGTGGGCGCCAAACTGTTTGTCCCGAAAATGGGATAACACAATTGAATTTGTACGTGGGTTAATAGATACGCGGTACATTTGATACTAGGAAATGAATTGAAAATGAGAAGATAAAATCGCTATGAATCAATCAAGAAACAAGAATGAATGATAGTAATTTGAGTCAATGAGCTGCTCTCTCCTTTTCTTTTTCAGCCCCTTTTACAATGATAAGCTTTTCCTATTTATAAGAGGAAAAAAGCTGCTTTATGGCCAAAAAAGTCTTTAATGAACAGTCCTCCTGGTTTTTAGGCATGATTTACGGATAAGATACAACGGATATATTTGACCATTTCAACTCTTTCATACAGTAGAGGATCTGAGGCCGAACCTGAGGTCGAAGCCGAATCTGAGGTCGAGGCCGAGCCTGAGGTCGAGGCTGAACCTGAGGTCGAGGCCGAGCCTGAGGTCGAGGCTGAACCTGAGGTCGAGGTCGAACATGAGGTCGAGGCCGAATCTGAGGTCAGGCCGAACCTGAGGTCGAACCTGAGGTCGAAGCCGAATCTGAGGTCGAGGCCGAACCTGAGGTCGAGGTTGAACATGAGGTCGAAGCCGAATCTGAGGTCGAGGTCGAACATGAGGTCGAGGCCGAATCTGAGGTCGAGGCCGAAACTGAGGCCGAGCCCGATCCCTTTTCGGGACTTAATTTCGTAATATAATAATTGGATCTGATGTAAGTTGTTCAATATGGCTATATCTGATTTTAGCCGTATACAGTAATATCTTATAAAAGAAAGTGAAAAACTATGTCAATATAGGGGTATATTATCAGTAGAAGGAAAAGGAAAAGGAAAAGGAGAAAAAACATAACAAAGTTATTTCACAGTTTCTTCACAACGAGCGAAATATAGATCATTAGCCTCTTCCTAAGATGGCTTCGATTATCACAGACCTAAGACCGAGTCCCCTTTGCTGGACAAGTCTAAGCCTCAAAGGCTTTCTGTACGAGCCATAATTTGGAGAGCGCAGTTGAAAGAAGGACAAACTAAGAGAAAATAATCACTACTAAAAATCCGCTATTTCCATCCGGCCACAATCGATCAAAGTTGGTTGGTCCAGGAAAGCGACCAAAAAATGGACCAACGCGGACGCAAAATACCAAAAATATATTTTATAATTTTTTAAAAAACACATCAATCAAAGTTGATCGGTAAATTTTGGTAAAATTAAAAAGAAAAGGATTACCGGCCGAAATACGTCGGTAATATGGTCAACAATTTTACTGGAATGATCAAACTTGCTTAGTCAAAACAGATTTTACCGACCAACTTTAATCTGTTATCTGGTCCCAAAATTTTTATTTTTAATAATTATATTATTATTTTAAAAGATGTATAAAATTTATATTTCAAATTAGCGACCAAAGTTGATCGGTTTGTATAAGGGACATATTACGAACCAACTTTGGTCGGTAACTGTAATTTCTGGACAATTACCGACTAATTGCGATCGATTTTTAGGTCAAACATGATCAAACTATTAGATTACATTTTATTTTATTATATAAATAATATAAATATAAGCATTGTACTACTTTATTTTGTAATATAAAGAATGAACGCATTATTATATACTATAATGAGTTATATATAGTTAAAGTAGTATAACAAAGTGTGTGTGTATGTAGCAATAATCTAATTAGCATAATTGATCATCAAATATATATATTTGAACAACATCAGTCGGTAATGTGGAACCACATTTTAAAATTTTAATAAATATATTATTATTTAAAATATTTTACCGACCAAAGTAGGTCGGTTATTGCAAGGGAAGATATTACCAACTAATTTACCGGGCAAAGTAGGTTAGCTATTGTCGGAAAAGATTTTACCGACCAAAGTAGGTCGGTTATTGCAAGGGAAGATATTACCAACCAATTTACCGGGCAAAGTAGGTTAGATATTGTAGGAAAAGATTTTACCGACCAAAGTAGGTCGGTTATTGCAGGGGAAAATATTAGTCATTTCCGTAAGAAATATTAGTGATGGTTTATCTTATAAATTGAGAATTTCAGTAAGTAGAAGTATATTAATGGTGTCCTTAAGTAATGTTAGCAATGATTAACGTACACATCGATAATATACTAAGCAAAATGTATTAGTTGTATCTTGTAGCTTGATAATTAGATCAAGTATAAATATATTAATAATATATCTGTAAGTGATGTTTGTGATTGTTTAGCCTATATACATTGATAATAGTACTAAGTATTAGTGAACCAGTGGCTTCCTTATATAAGTAACGTTTGTGATTGATTCGCCTATGCATTGATAATTTGTATATATATATTAAAGGAATAAAGTTACCATATATACTTCGCATTGTGGTTAAGTCAAGTGGCAAGCTAATAAATGTCAATAGTATATGGTAACTCTATATTTGACTATGTTAATCAAATACAAAAATATATATGTGTATGTATGTGTGTGTGTGTGAATAATTTTGAATTTATAGATAAATTTTTTAAATTTGAATTAAAATAAAAAAGAAATTTATTTTTTGTTATCATGTTATCATACTTAATTCTGTTAATGATCATATACAATCATATTAGGAACTTTTGAAAATCTTAATTCAAATTATTTAAATAGTACTTCGCCTCTGGCAGAAAAGAAAAAAAAAATACTCAATATAACTATAAAACTCTTTTACATTTAAAAAAATCCTATAATTATAGTTCTTGAAAACACTATAGCTAGATTTGAATAAAGCGAATTTCTTTTAAAATAAATGTAATATATAGGGTATACGTCTATATTTATCCATATAGCCAAAAAAAAGTTTAAAAGTTGATAAAAATTTACTTTTATATTGAACTAACCTACATGCCGGAGAAAGAAACATTACAATAATCAGTCAATATTCAAAAAAAGTATTTTTTTTTAAAATGTTTGTTTGAAGAATCAATTTGTATATATGGACATCAAACAAATAACAAAACTTTGGCTATATAGTTACTCTCATTAATTTCTATTTAATACCTTTTAGGAGTTGAAGAGTATAAGCCGAACCCCTTCATTTAGCTGCACTCAAAGCAACATTGCAAGGGTATAGTATTTTTGTCATTGAAGAATATTAGTTTTGAATCATTAGATTATGTGAAAGATTTTTTTTCTCGAATTCAGCAAGAGGGATATTGGTTTCTAACTGATAGTTTTTATAGAGATTTTCAAGTGTAACAAAAAGTATATTTTAAAAAAAATTAGTATGACGTGAAATAGTTATTTTTAAAAGGTAAACAAATTATTTTGAAATGGGATTATTTTTTAAATTATAATATAATTTTTAAAATAAAAGATAATATATTTTTAAATTTTAGTAGAGAGTTTTTAAAATAATTATAATAGAAATGTCACGACCCAAAATCCATTATAGGTCGTGATAGCGCCTAATGTCACCATCAGGCTAGCCAACAATAATTTACCAATTTCATTACCCAATTTAGAAATTTGAAATCAAAATTTTTCCGTTAATTAAATAATGTGAAATAGAATTTACATGGAAAATGATAACATCAACATGAGCTACAATGACGAACTATTTGTAGTAACCCTCAAAACTCGGTGTCACAAGTGCATGAGTATTTTCTAAGGAGTATAATAATAAATACAAAGCTTGTCCCGAATGTAATAATACAGAATAAAGTAAACTGTACGATGGAGACTGGAGGGTTGCAATACGTAGGCCTGGAATGTAGCTTAAATAAAGTCTATAGGTGCGCCTACACACCAAGGTGATCACCAAATGGACCTGTCAATTCCTGCACATTTAGTGTAGAAATGCAGCATGAGTACGGAAATCAACGTGTATCCAGTAAGTATCTAGCCTAACCCTGGAGGAGTAGTGACGAGGGGTCGACATCGACACTTACCAGAGGTCCAAATAAATAATAAGATAATCCATAACTGGTATGAAATATACAGCTGCAGTGAAGAAATTTCAAAATCTCAAAATTTTCCAATTATTCCCTTTAGAGCATAATTTCTCAGTCTTTTATTATTTTATTAATATCTCAGAACATGTCAAGTGTCAATACTAAATAAATAAGAAATACCATAAAGTGTCGGGCATCAGTGAAAAGACTAGCTCGAGAATATTTGACTACTAGCGATATAACACATGATACTGCCGAGGGACGTTTGGCCCGATCAGGAGTAATGTGTACAATGCCAAGGGTTGAGCGGCACAAACCATAGATGCATCTACACTGCTGAGGCATTCAGCCCGCTCTACAAGAAAGGGAAGGAAGTTCCCAGAATTTCGAATTAAAGAAAATAAAGATTCTTTTTTCTTGCACTTCTTGTTATCAAGGCAAGTTAATTATTAGACCATCACCAACAAAGGTTGGGATTAAGCCCCATACGATTTTGGAACGTATAAAAGGGGATATTTGTGGACCTATTCACCCACCTAGTAGGTTGTTTAGATATTTTATGGTCTTAATAGATGCATATTCTAGATTTTTATCTAACAACCTGGCTTTTGCAAAATTAATAGCACAAATAATTCGTTTACGATCACAGCTCCCCGAAAAATCTAATTAAGTTTATTCGAATTGATAATGGTGTTGAGTTTTCATCCAAAGCATTTATTTGACATTATAACACGTGAACTTAATATGAATATAATCTTATCGTTTTCTCAAATAACTAGCCAATAAATCAAGGTGATAAGGCTTGGCCAAAGATATATATAATTTCTAAATCAAGTTCAATTATAATTTCAATTAATTAAGCCAGCAAAACAACTTCAAGTAATTCAAATATTTCATGAGAAAATCATAAGTCTAACCGGACATAAACATGCTTTACCTACGTACGGACTCTCGTCACCTCATGCGTACGTAGAGCCCACAACTAATGCACATAGCAATAATATCACCTATGGGATAATTTCCCATTCACAGGGTTAGACAAGAGACTTACCTCACTCCGAAGCTCCATAGCCGGCTCCAACACCACTCTAACACCTCAAGCCAATGCTTGTTGATCCAAAACTATGCATACAATGTGAAAGCCAATCAAAATGTATTCTAATTAGCATAATGAATCAATTTAAATAATTTCCAACTCCGCTCGAAAAGTCGATCAAATTCACCCTCGGGCGCACGTGTCTGGATTCAAAAATTTTCGAAGATGAACTTTACCCATAACACTACGAACTCAAATATATCATTTATTTATGAATTCCAAGTCCAATTTCGTGGTTAGAATCCAAAATATACCAATTACTAGGTTTTTCTTCAAAATTTCAATTTCTACTAATTTTCATGAATTTACAAGCCTAAATTCGTATATTTAACTCACAACTGGTAGAAATCACTTACCTCATGATTAACAATGAAAATGGCGCTTCTAAATCGCTCCAAGGTCGACTCTCATGGAGGAAATGAAATGAAAATGGCCAAAGCCCCATTTTTAAAACGTTCTACCCAACACAGTTGCCCCTTCTTTGCGAACGCGAGCAGGGCCTCGCGTTCGTGTCACCTACGCCGCGTCGCGATGCCTCTAGGTCCTGATGATTCGTGTTCGCGGTCACCAAGCCGCATTCTCGAAGGCTAAACGCTTCTAGGCCCCCAGCTCTGCCTTTCTTTTTTGCTTAGCGACCTCTGCGTCTCGTTCGCGTAGGCTGCACCAGGTCCTTTTCTGTATCACGTTCGCGATGAACAAAATTTCAACAGCCCAAAATCCTTCTTTGTGAATGTGGGACTCCTTTCGCGTTCGCGAAGGACAAAACTAGAACCTGCAACTGCAGCAGCCAAAATAGCGAGAATTGGTCCGAAACCACCCCCAAAACACACCCGAGGCCCTCGGGACCTCGTCCAATCACACCAACCAGTCCCAATACATAACACGAACCTTCTCGGGGCCTCAGATCTCATCAAATGACATAAAAATCACGAATCGCATCCCCAATTCAAGCTTAATGAGCTTTAGAGCTTCAAACTTCTACATTTGACACCGAACCCTATCAAAACTAGTCCGATTGACCTCAAATTTTGTACACAAGTCATATTTGACATTACAGACCTACTCCCACTTCCAGCATCGGAATCCAGCCCCAATATCAAAAAGTCCACTCCCGGTCAAACTTCTCAAAATCATCCAAATTTCTAAGTTTCGCCAATTGACATTCGGACCCGCTCCTAAGACCAAAATTACCATACGGAACTATTCTCAGGCTCGGATCCCAAATAGACATCGGTAACATCAAAATCCACCCAACCCAACCTTAAAAAATTGTTAAACCTTCAAAATGTCAACCTTCTGTAATAGGCGTTGAAATACTACGGGGCCACCCGATACTCGACCCGAACATATGCGTAAGTCCGAAATCATCATATGAACCTCTTGGAACCTTGAATTCTTGATTCTGAAGTTGTTTACTAAAATTCCAAATCTTAGTCAATTTTTCAACTTAAAGCTTCCGAATTTAGAATTCTTTTTCTTTTCAAATCAACTCCGAACTTCCCAAAATTCGATTCTGACCACGCGATACAAGTCATAATACTTGATGTGAAGCTACTTGAGGTCTCAAACCGTTAAACGATGCATTAGAGCTCAATAATACCGGTCGGGTCATTACATTCTCTCCGGCTTAAACATACATTCGTCCTCGAATGTGCCAAGAACTACTTCGGAGTTGTCCAAAATTACTGTGCAACACTATGCACCAACCCCATGCCACCACAAACCAGTTGGGCACATTAGCTCGAGCCGGACCGAAGGTCCTCCCTTTTATTTAGTCCATAAGCCTTAGAACCAAATCCCAACCTCCGAATTTCTTTAAAATATCTGATTCTAACATACAAACACAGTAACAATCACTATATACTGTACCAAAACATGATTGTGCACTTCTGCTGAAATCACACCATGCATCACATAAGTCGGTTGCCCCCATCATAACATCCTCCGACCATAATAGTTGAAATTTCACAAGTCTGTTGCCCATAATACATCTCATGACGTATAGAAATCTTGTTCCAATTCTTGCAATACTGCCATGACGAAAGAATCATGTAGAAACTCATATCACATACCGAATCAACAAATTATTGAGTCTCTCCCTCGGACAAGAACTGTTACCCTATTCTGAACTGAATAATGATATTTGCTCTTAAATATACCGTATATTAATATGATTGCACTAATTTCAGGTCCAATAATCTCGTCTTAGCTAGTATAAATTACCCAGGCAATAAGCCACCTCAAATACTAACCAATATCTCGTATGACGCCAACTATGCGCCAACAGGCTACAAACTTGAATGTGATACATAAGGAAAAACGAACTCTAGAATGGAACTTCCCAGCCCACGTAACAAATAAAACAGTCGAACAGATGCTATGAACTTTCCCCAGTGAATAAGAGACACAATACACAAAAATAAATATATGGAACCATACCCAATATCTCACTGTTGCGGCATGCAACCCGATCCACACACGGCACCGTTTCAGCGTGCACTCGATCCAAACAACATACCCATGGTGGCGTGCCACTCGATCTGCACATAACAATCAAGAAGAAAACACAAACATCAAGCCGTAACGCTTATACTTACGAAATGCCTGAATATCAACCATAAGCACGCCCAGTGCATAATACAAATCCAGTGGAAACGAATAGTGCCACACGCTACGGAACTCAAGGAAAACTAATGTGCGATAAATGACCTGCATCTCGAGAGCCATTATGCTCACATAACACTACAAGCTACACAGGACTTCACATCGATTCTGATCATACAATATTGGGCTAATAACCTTTCAAGGATCCACAAGGGCCCTATTCATGACACACACGAGCAGCCGTCCCAATCCGGAACAAACTTCCACATTAACGATAATACCCTAATATCTACATACTTGGTTTCAATCTTTAACAATCAAGTAACTAATAGGTCACATTGTACAAGTTTACCCATGGGATACACTCCCCCAACCTTCCTCTCCAGGTTACAAAGTCTGCACATCCCTACCACCAACCGTATAATTTTGTAAGGCAAATCGTAATCAGCAAAACCAAACACAATACGTCTTCCACAGAACACTATTTTCAGCAACAGTAAGATAACGTCAGCTTACTCTAAACATCTGAATTATTCCTTGCTCATCCGAGTTTGTGACATTCTTATCAATACTGAACAGCAACCTTGATCCTCAACTTCAAATTTTATACCGCTCGCTGCACCCATCATGCTATTATACGAGAGTACAAGAGTTCATTATAACCCCTGAACTACTAGTAGAATGAACACTTTATTGGCTAGACACCTTTCATTTAGCTAATTTCAAAAGAACAAGTGCAATACGCAACTGAATTCCCAAACCGCAGAAAAATAGAAACCTCAAGTCGTGATCTAAACCACCATGACTCTTCCGGAATCCATTTACACGACAAGGTCATTTGAATCAATACCTCCCAGATCAATCAAGTTATGGTGGCTGCCGAGCCCGCACGTGTAACCATAGTTACATGTATAACTTCACACACCGAAGGAGCTGATCATTGCCATAATCATGCTGATCAAACCATTGCTAACCTACTTTACTTCCTTCAATTACTCTTGACTTGTCTTAGAAATAATAGCAATTCCATTCACAACATAACAAACTGAATCTGCACTCATCCCGAGCAACCCGAATCGCGAGACGACATCATCTCAATGCCCATGAACCATCTCATACCCTTCTCAATGCACAATAGCATCTCCAACTGGTACACCCATTTTGCAAGACCTTCCGCGAATCTGAAGCTATTTCTTCCTTTCTTCCCATACTGCACCGCATACCCGGAGATAACATAGAACACTCCAAGTCCCGTTCACAATTCACTACAATACTCGATCCTTAACCACATAACAAACCCAAAATCCTTAGGCACTGCACTTAAATCCTTGAACTCACTGGATTTCCATTGAGACCCGAGTATAACCAAACTCCACCACTCTGCTTGTACATGAATACCCTCTTAAAGAAGCAACCAGCTGAATTCTTTTTCCTTGCACATTACATCAACAAGAAGCATAACTCTGAGTCTTTCCAAAACCTGCACCTGAATCGATAGGACGAAGTTTGCACATATTCATCAAGTTCCTTGCACACGTTCATTAGTCGTAAATAGTTCACCCATGCACCGATAGCCAGAAACCACACAAGCAGACAACCAAGTGATCCAATCATAGGCGGTGGGGACTCAGCTTTAAGCTACCATCTCATAATGTAGAGCCCACAATGATTCCTCCTTCTCAATTACCATGATCTCGCATTATTAACCCGTCAAATTTCTCGAAGTCTTTTGTTAATCTTTTCATGAACATTATGAATCATTCGTCAATCTCATATTCGACCTCTTACCGGTAGCAAATAAAATCCTTCGTAGCAGCTTCATCAACATCACACAACTGCTAGCATGTTCACAGGAGATAACCTACCTGTGGAAATTCCATACCGACATCTTCCAATGATGCTGCACTGGGTGCAACTACCACGCATTCAGTAACCCTCTCGAGCCCATGCTCGTCCACCAGCTGTACAAGTCCGTTCATTCCCTATTTACATCAACCGAGAGTTCAACAATAACATCCAACTCAAGTCATATTGCATCTGAAACGATAATTAAATCTTCACACGCCTCCTCATTTCAAGCAAACTTCTTCCTGCTATATTAAATCTCTCTCCATACATTGATCATTATTCCAAATAAAATACGTAGATCAAATCACCTTTCTCACGATTCCCAAGCCGTTCAACACTTTCTCAAGGCACGTGGTTAGTTTACTACATAATCAATATGCCACTCTGCCTCTCCCACTTCGGTCAAACCATCTTCTTTAAACAACTTCTCGACTTCCACTTCTCATACTTGACTCGCTAGTAATTCAACCACCGCAAGACACCTCCCACATGTCCTTCCTCACTCTTCGTTACCCAGTGTTGTATCAAATCAAAATCCATCTGTGTAAACCTGAGCTAATAAATTGTTACCAGCTTTAAGCCTCCTAGAAGATCATCTTCCTCGAGCCGTCACATTAGAAATACCAATTCGACCCTGAACCCCTGCATACCGTAGCTCAGGTACCATTTGACAACACTCGCCCCGAAGACAAAAATCAAAAAGACTATAGCACCGGCTAACCGAAAATGTGTTCAAACCTCCACCTCTTGGATGGCCCCTACCCACCTACCCTCCACCTCTGGGCAGCCGGATGGCTGGTGCGACTACTGGTGCTGTAATCATAGGTTGAGAACCCTGATGCACTGCCTTTCCCCGAAGCTTGGGGCAAAATCTCCGCACGTGGCTGAAATCCCCGCACTCAAAACAACTTCTCGATATGAAGGACTGCTGACCTGAAGTCTGAAGCCTTAGCAATAAATTCAGCAACCCCTTCAATAAATTATTTCCTCAACCTCGTACGATTAGGATGATTCCTATTATACATCCATCTACGATGCACAAATTCCATCTACACAAATAGAAATCTAGAAATGAGATATTTAAAGTAATTTAATTTATTTAAACCAATTATAAAGTTATACTCTTTCAATGGTTCGTTTTAGATATACACATATCATTGTGTCAAAGCACTTTAATTGATATATTTTATTTTTTAAATTAATATTTTTTAACACTCGAAATCTCACATTAATCCCTATTCTAAATAATATAAGTTTTTAATTATAATAATTCAATCTGAATAGCTTCTTAAATGTTCATATAATCCAAATTAACTAATGATTTCTCAAATTTACAAATTAATCTTAATGTTGAAATTGAAAACATTTAAATTTAATTTCATTCTAATTATAAAACTAACAAGGAATAATGAACCTAGTACAACAAACTTTACACCAAAGCTTTAAATTATAACTAGTTAATATAATTACCGTTGGAAGTGAAAGTGAAAGTTCGCTTTCCTTCTTTCCTGTCGTTGTTTTCTCAATTCCTTTTTATGCAAACATGTCACCTTTTTTATTTTGAAAATATTTAAGTTAATAAAACACTAATTCAACATATTCTTAACAAATTCAAAATTAGATTTAGGATTTCTTCACATCTTCTTGTTTAACCCAAAACTTCAACCATACGTAATTCAACATATTCTTCTCTCTTTTTGTTTTATATTATGTATCATTAAAAAATTAAAATTCCTAAAATTTCAACCATACCTATTTTAGCTATCTAGGATGTTCATATATAGAAAATTAATACAAATTTAACAATGAAAACAAGATATATATGTCAACGAAGTACTTACCTCGACGGAAAAAATGCCGGAGAAGTCGACTGAGTCGTTGCCACCGCTGCCGTGTGGAGACTAGTGCTGCAAAATAAATTTTAAAAATTAATAAATTAAGGGGAAAAGGGAGGAGGAAGGAGAGGGAGAAGGGAGGAGGAAATGAGAGAGAGAGAGAGCGTGAAAATACATTTACAGGGCAAGTTTTTGGGAACGTGGGAGAAGGATGAGAGAGAGAGAGAGAGGAGGAGGATGAGAGAAGAAGGAGGAAGAAAAGAGAAGTTCTGTTTTTGGGGACGAGGGGCCGGGTAGGGTTTTTAAAAAAAATTCCGACTAAATCGGTCGGAATTGTCATTTTAAATTTTTTTAAAAAAAAACTACCGACCAAATCGGTAGGAAATAAAGTCAAACAAATCAAACTAATTTCTCCGCTAAAATTTGCGACCAATTTGGTCGGAAATATGATCGAATTTTTTTTTAAAATACATACCTGATATTTTTTTGACATTTTCGACGAATTCTGTCGGAAATTTCCGACAATAATTTATAGTAAAAAATTCACGATTTTATGGTAGTGGAAGTGAGTTAATGCTATATTGTTTGCATTACGATTATCGTTAAGAAATTATTAATGGTTCACAAAATCTTTTCTATTGAATTAATTCAAATCGCTAATGACGTGAATTTGTCTGCTTGTTCTTTCTATCAATTATTTGGTATTACTGTTGTAACTTGCTCAAGGATTCCGCATTGAAACAATGAACTTCTTGCAGCTTATTAAGGTCCTATTAAATCTGCCCGTGTTTCGAATACAGGGTTGGAGAAACCAAAGATATATTGGCTAGATACGACCGGAGAAGTTCTTTGCAAATAGCTTCATCACATGTGCTTGTGCCAGTACTTGATGACATAACACCAACTGCAAAGATCCAGACACAGTCTGCTATATGTGTATTTAAATACATACTAATATGTGTATATATAGAGTATTTCAGCGTCGCATTACAACTCAATAAAACTGCTTCTACTCCTCTTCACAGGTACAACTCTCATACTTCAAAGATGAAATATTGCTACCAATTGATGACCAAGAGTTCTCTAAGTTACTGTATTCACGTTGCAGGCAAAAATACTGAATTATTATAAGGAGAATTGTTAATTTGCGAGCTGCAACCAATATTCGATGTAAATACCCAAGTATCACGGTTTGAATTCCAAGCTCGTTAACTTCTGTTAATTTAACATCGTCAAATCCATATGTTATCTCTATCATTTGCTTTATGAAAATCGAAAATGTAAAATAAATTGCGTATCATCTCCCGCTTTGAGGCTATAATTGAAGATGGCAATGGGTCAGCGGTTGCAACATCATTAGGCCAATTTCGGGAAGTTTTGACATTGAAGGTTTGAGGCCTTGAGTAGCTTCACTTCAGGTATTATGACTTGTACGTATGGTTGAAATCGAATTTCGGAAAGTTAGGGATTGATTTGGAAAGAAAAATCTAATTTCATAAGCTTAAAGTAGGAAGAATTGACTGAGGTGTGACTTTTGAGTAAACGACCTCAGAATCGGGATTTAAAGGTCCCAAAGGTTCGTATGATGATTTCGGACTTGGGCGTATGTTCGGGTTGACTATCGGATCACCCGAGAGCATTTCGGCGTTTATTATGGAAAGTTAACATTTTCGAAGGTTTAAAAATTTCATAAGTTGGTTTGAAGTGGATTCTGATGGTATCGATGTCCTCTTGGGGTTTTGAGTCTTGGAATAGATTCGTCATATCATTTTTGGCTCGTGTATGAAATTTGAAGTTATTCCGGATTGATTTGATACGCTTCGGCACATATGTAGAATTTGGAAATTTGAAAATTTATAAGTTTGATTTGAGGCGCAATTCATGATTTGATGATTTTTGATGTGATCTAGGGCTTTGACTAAGTTCATATTGTATTTTGGGACGTGATGGTATATTTGGTTAAGTCCCGAGGGCCTTAGGGGGATTCCGGATGGTTAACGGATAGAATTTGACCTTATGAAATTGCTGGTGGCAGCACATCTGATGTAATTGCACCTTCGAGGTTTGGCCTCAGGTGCGGAGCCGCAGAAGTGGTCAAGAGGGTCGCAGAAGTGGTTCTGGGCGAGCAGGGCAGTGGCTCAGGTGCAAGACCATTTCGGCATCTGCGATGGCACAAATGCAGTGTCCTTGAGCGCAGAAGCGAAATGGCTGGGGAAGGTTGGGACCGCAGATGCGGTCGAGTTCCGCAGAAGCGGAACCACACCTACGCATGAGAAGCCACATAAGCGAAGGCGCAGAAGCGATGGAGGGGCCGCAGATGCGGAGGTTGAGGGACCTGAGGGGAGCCACAAAAGCGGACTCGGAGCCGCAAAAGCGGCTAAGGCTCTGCAGATGTGAGATGTCGCTGGCAGTGAGGCTTTATAAAAACGGGATTTGGCCATTTTCATTTCATTTCCTCCATGAGAGCTGACCTTGGAGTGATTTTGGAGCACCATTATCATCGTCAATCATGAGGTAAGTGATTTCTACCAATTGTGAGTTAAATATACGAATTTAGGCTTGTAAATTCATAAAAATTTGTGGAAATTATGATATTTTAAAAGAAAACCTAGAAATTGATATTTTTGAAATTTGACAACGAAATTGGACATGGAATTTGAAATAAATTATATATTTGAGTTCGTGGTGTTATTGGTAAAGTTAATCTTCGAAAATTTTCGGAATCCTGGCACGTGGGCTCGAGGGTTGATTTATCGACTTTTTGAGTGGAGTTGGGGACTGTTTAAAATGACTAATTATGGGTATTAGAATATATTTTGATTTGGTTTGCACATTTTTTTGAATAGTTTTGGATCGACGGGCATTGTTTTGAGGTGTTAGAGAGGCTTTGGAGCCGGTTATAGAACTTCGGAGCGAGGTAACTCTCCTGTCTAACTCTGTGAGGGGGAAACTACCCCTAGGTGATGTATTTTTTATGTGTTGCTTGTTGGAGGGGGGGGGGGGGGG
>MCJB01007025.1:3128-24272 GCA_002018475.1 Nicotiana obtusifolia
CACACACACACAAATTAAACCCTATAATAAAAGAAATAAAAATAAAGCCATCTTTTAGAGCTCTATAAGACTACGTATAAACATGTTCTGGTAACAGGTGGTCCAATATGTGTATATATTTACACTAGGTAGTCCCAAATTAATTATTTAGTATAGCATAACTTAGCATGAGGCGAGGCTACTTTCACGAGGAAAAATTAACTTCGATCACTATTTTTGACTGTTACGATGTTAAACATTGAAAGTTTTATTTTAATCTATGGACGGACTGAATGGTGTTGATTTCTTATGTGTAGTACAAAGTTGGCAAAATAATATGCAGTGCCATAAAAAAGTTAGTTATTTGTAGGTATTACACACATAATTAGCCTTAGAATTGCAACTGTAGGTTTTTTCTGTATATTTCTAGCAATGTATGTTATATGGACGAATAATTAACAAAAAAAAGATTTCTTGTGACAAAATATGACTTTAAGAAATTTATCACTGATAATCATTTTTGTTACTGTGCTTCCCATATAATTTGCTCCTATAGCTAGAGGTATATATGCTCATTTTTTCCCTTGTAATGATAAAATTTTTAAAGGTAGCTTGTATTTGACTCCAGTACTGACGATAAATTTTTTAAGAGAAGTGAATTGTTTATGCTCATGTGTGTTCTTCCCTATTTTTTGAAAGAAGAAAGTGATAAAAGAAAAGGTTTTTGGCGATGACTTTTTATGTAGGCGTGGAGTTTGAGAAAGAGCAAGCGTCGCCGCAGCAAATTCTCACGTATCTCGTTTAA
Source organism: Nicotiana obtusifolia (assembly GCA_002018475.1). NCBI lineage: Eukaryota > Viridiplantae > Streptophyta > Magnoliopsida > Solanales > Solanaceae > Nicotiana > Nicotiana obtusifolia. Next base: position 3,913 of record MCJB01007025.1, read on the forward strand.
TCATATTTCTCGTTAAAGACTAAACAAATTAAAGTATTATAGAAAATAAAAATTAACACAGCTTTTTTTTTTTTTTTTTTTATTGGAATCGGAACACTCAACATCATTCATGAATTAAAATCCAACATGTGTAATCTCTATATCCATATATACTTAAACCATGAATCTCAAAAAGATATGCTTAATTACTTATAAAACACAGTTTATCCTATTTTCCCTGTTTACTTTTGACCTAGGTCTGATAAATTATTATTTTTAATTACTCTTTCTTGATCCCCGAGTGTTTTTTTTTTTTTCAACCAACCCCAAACGTAGTTTCCCCCTATGAGTAATATATTCTAATCCACTTTGATTTATGAACCAGCTCTTAACTATTTGCAGTCTTAGTTTAACCTTTAAACTCATAAACTTATTGAAATGAAAAAAATTGTACAAGTAATGAAATTAAACTCATAAACTCATGTAATTGTACAAGTAATGAAAAAAATTGTACAAGTAATGAAATCCTACATATTTGCATGTGTTTGATATGTATTACATTACATGCGTATGCTACATTTTCACTTTCTTCATTCTTTTGCTTTTATTAAAGGTGAGTTAGCCTCCAAAAATTCAGACTCATGACTGAAACCTGTACGTAATTGCTTATCTCTTTAGAGGGCAAAACTTGCTTGTCTAGCTTGACAAGAACAAACATTAAACGTATGGAGTGCGCTCCTCAAGTCATAATATTACATTAATTTGCCATTTTTCCTTCTTTACTTGCATTCTTTTGTAATTATTTTGGTTTTGTTACTTCAATAATGGTATGAAGAGTAACCATCATTATTCATGAAGTAATACTGCTCCCAATTAACGACATAACTTGGGGCAACACGTGTACCAACTGTGAAGAATAATATTGACGAGCAAGAAAGTTATATATATACACAAACACACACACACACACATTCTTATGCGTTGGATGAAACAGAAAAAGTGTTTACATAATAAAACTTGATAATCTATATCATGGACATTAATATAGGATAATCCTATTTGAAGCTTGTCATAATCTTCGTCAACTTTCTTGTGTCAAAAGAATCTTTATTTTCTAATAGTTAAAAGCCTCTTCTCTAAATAAAAAAATGAAATTGTCATTGAAAACCTAATATGCGTCGGTGCATAATTTGAATAGTATAATCAGTTACCTCTAAGAATTATTTGAATATTTCGCCGTTATTTCTGTCTAATATTACAAAATATATCCTAGTAGCCATTTCTTTTACACGATTTTTTTTTTTTTTTACTTTTTATTCTTTAAAAATACTGAAAATAAAAGTCAACTTCTCTGATACACGCCCTATATGTTTCCAAATGACTTGCTCTTCCAATTTTCTAGTTAATGTTGGTCACTATGACCACAATCAGAATGAAGTTGATGCCAATTTGATTTACAATAACATATATGCATATTCTCATTTCTTTCTTGCCTATACATTGACGTATACTAATTTTTGTTTAATTTATATATAACATAAAAAGAAAAAAATTAGTATAAAATTGATTGGATCAAGGACCAATCCATTCTTGGAGATAGTGACAATTAAGAGAAGTTAGCCCAATAAACTAAATGGTAGACCGGACTTTGGTTTTTAATTTCCTCTAGCTAGACCTTCTCCTCGCCTTTGTTTAAACCTTTGTACCGCTTTGTAAGTCGGAATCTAATGATCAAGAGGTCACAATTCAAACTGTAAATATTACCAGCTAAAAATAAATTAATCTTTTGATCATTACTATACAATTGAAAAGTTGTTAACTTTATAAGAAGATAGAATCTCAAAAGTTATTAAACACCTCCCTCAGAAAGCCTTAGAAGTAAAAAAAGTAAAACCATGTGGTACACTCTATAAAAAGATGAGTGTGGGGGGGAAGTGGTGGTCTAAAATGCACATAGCTTTACACTAATCCCTATTATCTAGTGCTAAAGTAATATAATTGAGCATGAGGCCTTGTGCTAATTAATATAATTGAGCATGAGGTGCTGCTACTTCCACAAGGAAAATCTCTGGTCACTATTTTCGGCTGTGAATATTTAAGACTTTGGAAATCTAATCCATTGAGGTACCATTACAAAGTTAACCAAAAATATCCTATTCCATAAATAGTCAAGAATTAGTCGGTTGTACTTGTAGGAATTGGACACATAATTCAGAAGATTGGCGAAATATAGGTTTTTACTTGGTTTACTTCAGTCGCCAAAAATGAAGTTATGGAATACGTTGTTCTGTTAAAACTTTGACTTGAATGACTTCATTTTTCCCAGTTATTTACTGCTGTACATGGAAGGTCTAAATCACCAATCTTTATTTATTGACAGCTCCAGAAGAGCAAAATAAAAAGATACAAGTAGTAAAGAAGCACAGGGGGGAAACGATAGTTTGTATCGTCAACGGTTTAAAGAACCATCGCAAATCCACATATTCAACATACTACATACACATTACTTATTAAATAACAATAAATATAACCCAGAAGCAGGTGCATTCTTAACAAAGTAAATTCTTCTGTCGAGTTAAGCATACTAACATTTTAACACTATCGTAACTTTCCTTCAGAGCTCTAAATATAGACCTGGACCATCAAAAGCATATATTATATGAACAGGGTCTCTAAAAGGTCGAAAATCTGTAAAGTATGAAGGTGCCAAAGCCAATCAGAATCCATCCACAGAACTAGACAACCGAGATTACTCCTATTCACTTCCTAAAAAACACATTAAGCATTGCCTCACTCTCTCTATTCTCATTGCTTCGCTCAATCTCCACCCCAAAATCTATGGAATGACCAAAACAAGGATCAGAAACTTTTGCCACCTCTAATAAAGTACTAACAAAATTCAATAACCATTTTGGTGTATCATTCAGGTTGAGCAGTATCAAGAAGAAATACCACCAACATCTCCAATTCCAGAGTGGAGAGGCAAAATAAATCCTGATTGCACCCCTTGCATAACTTTAAGTGACAGCTTCGAATTTATGTACTGCACGCACAAAAAAAGACAGATATTAATGCTAGAAAACGTTTTCAAATGAATAAGCTGGAGCGTGTACTTCTAACCGCATCCAAATGGCGATTCCACAAAGCCTACACCTTTCCAAACAGAAAGTATGTGTGTATGTATGTGTCTGTGTATATATATACACACACACACATACGTATATATGCTGATAATACAATAAAAACCCGGTCCATACAAACTATCACCGCATGTTATGACAAAACTTCAACTGTTCCATGCATTCGAGAATATGGTGTGTCAAATAGAGATAAAAATAAATACCTTTGTAACATCTCTGTAGAAAGCACTGATCTCCTCCTCGGTAAGGCCGCCCTCATCAGAATTTTCCTCCCAACCTAGAGAACGCAAAAATGCAGCCTCTTCCTCTTCTGAACACAAGATTGCATCAGCCTTTGAAAAGCTCTTGTTGGTACTATTCCTCCCCTCATAAGAGTCATCATTGCATGTATTTTCACCCAATATCTCAGTTGAGTTCTCAACCCTTGATCTCTCCTCAGATAATGCAGCATCTTGATCCAGAGGGATACCAGGCGCAGTCAAAACTTCTGAAATACCAGACTTATCTAAAGGTGGTGATACAGCACATCCTGCACCATTGACAGCTGAACTGCTTGCAATAGATTTCTTTCTCATAAGATTGAAAAAATCATTTCGACTCCGAGCTTGGGATGACAACTTTTTTTCCACCATTAACCCAACAGGCTTGCGTTCAGAGGTAGAGGAAGCAACATTATTTGTTGGACCCTGTGTGGAGGCAGATGAGGGAATAGCAAGAAGGGTATTTGGCCCTTTGCTGTGAGCATTTGGGCTCAAGTTACTGTTCACACCATAAGAAACACCATTCCTCTCTCTTGTTGGCTTAAAGACGTGAAGCTTGCTTGAGATACTGTGATTGACAGGAGATGATGAGACAGTTTGCTGCAGCTGCTCAACCTTGGTTCTTGGTACCTGAAATTAAAGATTGCAGGAATGTATGTTATCATGAAAGTAATTCAAGCCTAGCACCATCACTAATCCCCAAAAAAAAAAAAAGGGATCTTCAAGGAGAAAAGCTAGCGGTAAAAGGATTCAGCTGAAATGATTCAGTAAAGCCTATCTATTAAATGAAAGATCAGACCCTTTAAATGTGATTTTTGCAATGTACATTTTTTAATTTCTGCAGCTTCAATAAGTATCTCGTATTCTACCAAAACTCCATCAAACTTTATGCATTCTCTAAATAGGCAATTGGAGGTGTGAGAGGTTGACATTAGAGGGACTACGGAGTGGTAGAGGTAGGCCAAAGAAGAGGTGGGGAGAGGTGATTAGGCAAGACATGGCGCAGCTTCAGCTGACCGAGGACATAACCCTTGATAGGAAGGTATGGAGGTCGAGAATTATGGTAGTAGAGTAGGTAGTCTAGAGTGTTCATAATAGTAGTATTGGCACGCAGTCTCGCTTTCTGTTGGTAGTATGTTTTTATGACTAACCGTTGTTTTCTTTCATTGTTGATCACCTTACTATCTTGTTGTATTTATTCTGCTTTTATATGTCTTTTTGGTATTGTCTCTTCTTGTCCCTATTTTCATTAATGTGGTGCTTATGCTTTCCTGAGCTGAGAGTCTATTGGAAACAGACTCTATATCCTCACAGGTAGGGATAAGGTCTGCGTACACACTACCCTCCCCAAGCCCCACAGTATGAGGATAATATTGGGTATATTGTTGTTGTAAAAATAAGCAACAAATTATTACTTTCTGCCCTCTTTCACTATTTAACTTCTTTCCATAATCTCATGTCTCTAACCTAGTCCACTTATCAATTTCCCTCCAATTAACTCCTTTGGGAAGACATGCAATATGTTACCATAATAATAGTTGTAGCCCGTGTCTGTATAGGAGAGCATATCAGAGCCGTTCCCAGTTATTGGAATCTAGATATAATTCTAAATAACACCAATTAAAAAAAACGAAATAGTACAACAAAAGCTGCTGTCCTGAATCTCTGCCCTTAGGTCCTGGGAGACTTCCTAGCTAGACAGTAACTTCAAGAAATTATTTTAAATTTGTCCACTGACATAGATATGCCAAACAGAAAACTCAATGATGTAGACAACTTCAGATACATGAAAGGAGCAATACTGGATGAGTAGATAATACTATGAAGAGTGTCAAAAACTTCTTTTAATCCAATTGATAAAAGGCCAACATGGAAAGGGTATTCAACCATTCGATCTGTTTTTCCCCCTCAGTTAGCCACAGTTTTCATTATAAATAATTTTCCTTTGAAATGGTGGCAATTTTTCAACAATTCATCCATGTGACTGTAAGTGCTTCTTTCTGGGTTTTAGTATTTTACTATGTTTTGTATTTTCCATTACAGGCCACAGAAGTTGGAAAACAAATCACCTTGTATGCTTTTCACAGGTGGCCCCTTAAAGCATCACCTACAAAATCAGAATTTGCCATTTCGAGGAAAATAAAAAATCGGTATTGGTAGAAAAAAGGTTTGTCCTCCCTGAGTTAGTAAATTTGTCACGTCTACCTTACATGACCACACTAGGTGTCAAATTTCACCGACAGGAAGAACCTGTGACATGTACAAACAATATGAACAAGGAACACAGCTCATGAATAATACTCCCTCCGTTCACTTTTAGTTGTCCATTATTGACTTTGCACACCCCTTAAGAAATAATAAATAAAGTGCACAATTTACCATGATACCCATATTAACCGGTGTATAGTCTTAATGGATTTGGAATAAGTAATTAATGCTAAGGGCAAAACAATAAAAATAAAATTATTTTTCTGTTCATATGCGAAAAGTGACAAGTAAAAATGAGAATTTATTTTTAGAATATTTGACAACTAAAAGTGAACGGAGGGAGTACCTCCTGATTCATGAAGATCAGTCAGGATAATAGTTGGTAAGTTTAATATCATCCTCAAAGGAAAAATGCTTTGTCACAATGATGTAACTCAATCATAATGCAAAAAACCATTCTTGATTTTTTGTATCCTTCCCACACCCACCCCCTTCAATCCTCGAATCCCTCACAACTCTGAATCCAACGGTTATTGTATGCGATGTTTGATAACAACAATATTTTTCTCGGAATTGACTCATTATAAGAAATCAGAATTTTAGGACCAGAAAAGGTTTTGAAAAAATGGAATAGCTATAGTTATATTTCGTGGGCTCATTCACTGTGGTCAATTTCAAGGACTCATTCACAATTCCACTTAACTAAGGAGACATTTTGCTAATAGATGAACACCTTTTGCATCTTGCTTGGCTATGACCACATACTTTCATGCACAAATCTGTTGTTAGAATGTAAATCCAAAACCTCCCCCAAGCCCACCAGTGGTCTGGAGAAAAGATAACCAATAAGGACCACGTATACACTGATGAGGAAAATATGCAGCACCACTAGGCCTGGTTGTTGGTTGAACTCAGTCCAGTCTGTGAATTTCAGGGTTTAAAAGTACAAGACAGCTTTAAATTTCACTTCTATGACAGCAGGAGGGAGGTAATTTAACTTATAATTAAGATATAGGGACAAGGCAATTTATACAGCAATAAAATAGCTTTTAACAATTGAGCAAAAAAGCATGGAGACACGAAGAATCAAAATCCACAAGCATTGGTCCAGATCAAGGATTAAAAACAAGAACCAGTTCAATTTAAGAATTAAATTGAGCTCAAAAGGATGAAGACATGAAGGATCCAAATCAACAAGCCATAGTTACCGGATTGAGGATAAAAAGGAAGAACGTTCACCAACTCCCGAAGTTGTGAATCAATGCACGAGTCTTTAAAATAGTTATGAAAATCTCACAATTTAATTGTTTTAGCAAATTTTTGAAAAACAGTTCACTAATAACTGAAATAAATGTACGGATAATTCTCCAAGTTTCAAACATCTCAAAACAAACTTAATAGAGCGTTTTTTCTTGCACTTAAATGTTAGAGAAGAAAGACAAGATGAGAAACTAACTTTTTTTCTTTTCTCCTCATACTTGAGGAACTATTTCAAGCATCAACTATGTGGAAAGACCAAAGTACACATTTTTAATTGGCAGAAGTATCGACTACAGAGGAAAAGATTGCAAAGCCAATAAGACGGATGTGCCTGATGGTATATATGCTACTTCTGTGTTACTTTCTGACTGAAGGAGAAACTGAATAGATAAGCCAATAATGAGAAATAGCTACTTGAAGTGAATAATCTTAATTATCTGATGGCAAAATGCAGTTCAGAGCAATCGCAAAATAACCAAAAAGGGGAGAAAACGAAACAAACAGGTTATGACAGGCTAACTCACAGCCAGTTACCCTTAATTTGGATAATTACTCTAAGTTCCTAATACATTCGCTTGTTTCCTAATCGGAACTGAATTGTGATATTTGAATTGCAAATAATCCAGTTTTAGAAACGATGTCTGTGTGTATTCATGCAAAGCACATGATATCATAAATGAAAAAGAAGTGTGATAAAGAAAAGACCAACTCTGTTTCCCAGGAACATCACACGATATACTCCCTCTGATTATCATGTATACATTGTCTATTTAATTCTTAATGGTATCTGACATCGAATTGTCCTTGGTAAGGATGCACATAAACCACGTGACAGCCTTCTCATTATGCATAATAAATGCACTTGTATAATTCATCAGGCAAGAAACAGGAAACTACATGAGTATGTAACACAACCATCACCAGCGGAACAGGTGCGAAGCTCAATTTAGTAGTCTCCTAAGCGTTACTTTGAGGACTCCCAAGGATTCCCCAATTAAAACCTTTTGATAATGATGTTAGTACCATCCAAGGGCAACGCCATTCTGTCAATTAATTGTCCTTCATAATAAAACTTCGGGAAATAGCCTCCATGTATATAATTATTGGAAATAGAAAGTCCAGAAGATGCAAAAGAAGAAATTAAATAAGCAATTGGACACCTAAGCTATATGAAAGATGATGGCTTCAGAAACCCTTACCGAGGACTTAGCTACCAACGGTTTCAATGGTATCAATTGCCTAGATTGCTTCATTGCTAGCTCTTCGAGTCGCTGATTTGCATGGGATAACTGTTATGGTAAACACTAAGTTATGAGCACAAGAAACTTCTAATGTGAGCCACACATATAAACGAAACACAAAACCAACCTGGGAAGTAGTCTGAGCACAAGGAGGACCCTTAGCGACTGTTTCAGCCATATTAAGACCCCTGCTAATAGCCTTGATAGAAATTGGAGAAGAAGGTCCAGAAGAAGCACCTTGTTTCATGGAAGAGATGCCAGGGTTATTGTTTCCAGCCACTGTCATAATGTCTGCCAGAGAAGATGCCGACTTATTGCCAGTAGTGCCTGATGCACCTGTCGGTAAACCCTGAGTCATGGTACCCAAACCAGGAGATTGGACTCTTCCAAACCCAGGTGATGCTAGCCGTTCGTCAGTTGCTAGGGGCTGGATGCCTCTGTCAATTGCATTATCCACATTAACTGAAGCAAGCGGGCCATTGTTGTCAGTTGGGTTGATTTTACCAGCACTGCCCAAATTCTTAGGCCATTTCACACTAATTCTACCAGAAATCACTGACTGTGAGTGTCTTAACCCCTCCTCCTCAAATATTTCCCAATGATGTTTCCTCAAAGTATCAGGAAGGTCCCTTGACCTATGATTTCCTAAAGTTGATTTCTCGTGATACTTGTTAATGTCTTTATCCATGTTCCGATGACGAGGGCTTCTAAAACTACTGTAAGATCTCAAGTTAGGGGAGCTACTACCATTGGAGTTCCATCTGGTATGTGATAAGATGGCTCGATCTGATGCAGCAGGATGCCTCAATTTGTTATTGCTCATATTCATTGACAGTGATCTATTATTTGCAAGTTTTGATGGAGCAGGATCATCTATAAAGAGTACAGAACAAAGGAAATATTTTTTACTGAAATGAAAGTGCATGTTTTCAGGAAAAGTATGAAAAAGTATTAGAGCATGAAAGTTACCAGAATGCAACGGGGATGATGCTGTCACGGAGCATGTCACATGTCTACCACTCCTTAACCATTGTGGGGCTAATGTAGGCTCACTTCTTTCCATAACACTACTAAAGAACGTTATCCAAACAAGAACAAAAGGAAAAACAACTCACTTTCCTTCAGTGCAACTCCTAATATCAATCTCCACGTGCTAACCTAAATCACTAACATGCCTCCAACAAGGCCAGTTTCTCTCTTGAAAACATAAGACCAAATGCCCAAGAACTGAACCAAGTTGCTTGAACCTCCGCTGTCCATTAGCCCCAGCTTCTCACCATATTCCCTTTAGAAACAAAACCATTTTCCTATAAGCAATCACACTAAACTAAAGCGCAGCGCCCAACTACCTGAAACAATCTCCTGTAAGGGTGGGTAAGTTTAATCAATTCTGCCCGAGAAGCCTTCGTCTCAACTACCAATTTGCCTTGCCAAGTTTCTCAATGAATTGGCTTTAGAAACAAAAGTCCTTTGTCTATAGGGTCGATTAAAAAATGTTCAGAACCCTATAATTCAAAAAGAGACCAACATTCTATTCACTTCAACTAGGGATTATTCATTCTGTACATTACATACACTAAACTGCAAACAGCAATCACTCTATTCAACCACAACAATGCCTGCCTTCAATTAAGAACATAATACACTCCCCTCTTCACCTTATCAAAAATCATCAACAAGAAGCCTTTTTAAGTGCTTCCTTCTTCCACTAAAATCGACTATAATACTTTGGTGGAATAGAGTGCCACTCACTAAAGGTAACAATGAGATAGTCAAACCCTAGATTTCAAAATCAGCAAAAAAGACCAATATAGGACACCATTCACAAAAACATAGTCCACATCAAAACTCGGTCCTCCAACTACCCACAAATAAGAACAATAAGCTATCAAAGAACAGTTAATTACCCCAAAATTTGGATGAAACCCCAATAAAGAATATAATAATCAAAATAACATCATTATAGAACCTAATTCAGTCCCTGTTAGGCCCTTTTTTCTTGTTTATGTCAAAGTGTATTGAGGAAATTCTCAGATAATTAGTTAATCCAAAATGAAAAAATTTATACTGACAAGAAGAGATTAATAAGCCTGGAAATTGAAGAGTTGTAGAGAAAGAGAAACACCAGCCGCTTCTTTGATTGATGAGGCGTGTAGAGGAAGAAATTTATTAGCCTATGCGTGTAACCGTATGAAATATTAGGAGATCAGAAATAGAGATATTAAAGGGAAGCAAATACTAGTACTCCGTTTTCTGCGTGTAAGTTTGAAAGACTAGAAAAAGTGTGGTCGCCAAGCATTTCCCTTTTTTCTTTTTAACCAAAAAATTTTGGAGAGGTTTATTTTTAAAAATGTAAACTAAAAATTATAAACTAAAACATTTTCGGAAAATAATTTTACAAATAAAAAATAACAACAACAACAACACCAATAAATTTGGTGTAAGTTTACAAGCAAGGTCTGGAAAGGATAATGTGTGCACATTTTTATCCCTACTTTATGAAAATAAAAAGCATATTTTTAAACCAACATAATTACAAATGAAAAAGTGTTTGAATTATTTAGTTTTTAATACATTTTTCGGAAAAAACTTTTCTAGATAATGCACACTCCATAAAAGATGAGGGTCTTGGTTTTGAACTCTTAGATTGGAAGATATTTTTTTTTTTTTTTGTTCTCCTAGTAATCTGTTCTGCTTGAATATGAATTAGTCAAATAAATAAATTATATGAGATGGACTAAACCCAAAAAAAGTGAGTTTTTTCTACTTCTTTTTTTTCTTTTTTCTCACCTATGTATTTTTTCTTGCCGTTGAAAATTACTTCACTCCCGTCTCCCAACTGTCCAAGAATCCTACTATGACTTTGTTACTATTTGGTCTTTCTTGTTTCTTTTATTTGTTGTTACCTTTGAAAAAATCTTGTTCAGAGGTCATTTATTTTATTTGATAGGATTGAGAGTAAAGTAATGCACACGAAAAGATAATGTAACAAGATTAATTTGGTCACATCCTAATTAACTTGAAAGTTGAAACGAACACGCTATGCAACTACCCAACTTTAAAGAAAGAAACAAAAGAAGAAGCAAACAGGGAGCTCACCTAGTCACTACCGTAACATTTATTTACATTCATTGTTGTGCCATACGTAAATAAATTAAATGTCAAGATTCCTTCACTTAATTTCCAATGTAACGCTAATATCACGAACCACATGCTCTCTCTTAACTAACTAATTTACTTTTATTGTTATAGCCATATATATGATCCAGATGATATGTAAGAGGAACAATCAAAAATAGTTGTTCATCTTTACGGTGTAAATTTAAAATGATTCTTTATATATGTCAAGAACACTAATAATAGTTCATGTTCACATAAATTGAGTTATTTTTGCTCTCCTCGAACATAAATTTTTATTTCTGGAGTAAATATTTAAAATGATCCCTTATTTTGGTCGGACACCTTCAAATATAAGGGACCATTTCGTGTTATTTCTCTTATATTTTAAAAAAAAAAAAGTTTGTTATTACATATTAAAAAGGAAAGAATTAAGGAATAATTAGAATCGAACTCCCAACTCATGCTTATTATGAAAGCTTCTATTGTGACCAATTGAATATGAACCTTGGTTTCTTCTCTAGGTAAGCAGTTTATTATTAGTAGTAGTAGTAGCAGCAGCAGCAGTGGTAGTATTTTGCTATAGATAAATAGTTAACAATAAATATTTTTGACTTAGAAAGTATCTACAGTGCTCTACTTCAATTTGCATAAAATGGAACAATTTTAAATGTAGCTCGAAAGACAGAGGATCACTTTGAGTTAGAGCATCATCTCATTATTGTGGTCTTGTGAAGTTGTGAGTTAATAAAAGACTATGGTCGTTATCAGAGTTTGTTAGATGCGTCTGATTTCCAATTCACGTCTCTAAATTTTATTTATAGGTGCAAATTGGATAAGGAAAGTAGATCCGGAATATTTGTAGTGCCCATTTGATTTGAGAGCACAGTGTAAAATTTTCCTAAAATTTGTACGATGGTTTTAGTTTTTAAATTTATTGATCTTCATCTAACTAACCTAAACAAAAGATCGGGTGAAATTCAAACATAGCTAGTTTTGCAAGTGGTAATTGAAAAATAGTCACAATTCAAAAGTAATAGAAAGTTTGTCACTTTTCATGTAAAGATAAATCTGAATGAAAAACACTGTTCAAAATAGAAAAATATTTCAGCATAATATACTGGAGTTCTAGCATAATATACCGGTCCAGCATAATATGCTGAAAGTTCATACGCAAGTGTTTCAATATTCAGTATATTATGCTGGAACTTTCTGTGTGTTGGAGTTCCAACATAATATGCTGGAAGTTCATACGCAGGTGCACCAATCTTCAATATATTATGCTGGAACTTTTCGTATTGCAGCAAAATAGTGATTATTTTTTAATAATTTTACAAACACCAGCTATTTTCTATTACTAATCCGAAAACTGACTAGGTCGTGCTATTTTCACAAAAAGATATTACACTTTGATTTGAGAGCGGGCGCTAATTGTCTTTTTCAAAATGAAAACATTTAAAATGTATCAAATGCTTTTCATGTTTTGCAAAAATTCATTTTCTTTTTGCCACTACTTTTAAATTTTTCTTTTTCAAAAAACGTTCACCGAGGAGAAGTAAAATTTTTGTCTTGTCTTATAAACTGTCCAAAAAAAAAAAAAGTTATCACAAGTAACAACTCTTTTTTTTTTTCTTTTAAAATATCCATCAAACATAATAAACTATCAAAAAGTATTTGCATGAAATGTACTTATTCTTCAAGCGAATACAATAGAAACCGGGAATAAACGGATCAAAGTGCATCACGGAATGATATATATTTCTTCCATACACACATATCGAAAGTTTAACATGGGGTTTCATTGCCTTGTATTTTGTTTTTGTCCTGGGTGTCAGAAATAAAAATTGAACACTGTCTTTGAATTTTGGTGCAATAAAATTGTCAATATTATCGTTTTGGCTTCCCTTTTTCTATTGTTATTTGACAACCAAAGATACTTTTTTGTTACAATTTGTTTTTGATATTTAATTTAGACACTTTAAGGTTTCAGGTTCTAGAAACTAGCATGTTTGCTTCTTGAGACTCTAATAGATAATTTTCTATGGATTTTGTACGATAATTAAATCACTATTTTGCCAATTAAAGTTAAATTATATGATTTTTAAAAAATATATATAATTTTTTTACTAAGGTTGATTCTGAGCCAACACTAAAAATCGAAATGGCTAGCGCATCACGTGTCATCTCAGCAAGAGTGAAAAATCTGGGCGAGTTCAACATCCACCATCCCGGAATGTTAAGCTTTTCATAGTCTTCCTCAACATCTTCACCTAAATATTTATCTAACTCTGTTTTAGAGTCAACTCCTCCACACTACTTATGCTTATTTAAATCTAGTATGAATTTTGAGAGAGATGATGAACAAGTAGATGTAGATGGAGAAGGTGGACATAAACCAAAAGATGGAGAAGATGGACATGAACCAGAACCACCATTCTTCTTTGCATGCACATTGAACAAGGATTCCATATGTTTTCACCCCCTCTTGTATTTTTATATCTATTGTTTCTCCAAACATAGCAGCAAGCGCAAATGAAGAGTATGAAACTTGTGGCATGGATTCAACACACATGAAATAAAAATTATTTTGTTCATCTTTTGTGGATCCCCTTAATACTTGTCAACTTTCTCTTTCATACTCTTTCATTTATCTCAAGAAAGCATCTTCATTTTGCAAATCAACTCTTTCAAAGAAGAACCAACAACACATATTTCAAGAAAGTGCATATTAGACCTAATATAAAGTGTACCTGATACTTTCAAAGTGAGTTCGTACAAAATTTTCAGAAATTTCATAATATGTCTTACACTATCCCAATCACTACTTAAAAGTGGACCTGCAGGTTGTCCACCCTCACATAGGAAGTTAAAAATACATGACATCAAACCATAATTCCTAATATTTTATTCTGCCTATATTTTTATGTAGGAATTTTTGGCAGCTGTGAAAGACTTGTTTCCTGAAGCAGAAGTCAAGATGTGTGCAATGCACATATGGTCAAATTGGTCAAAGAAATAGAGGGGTGAAGAAAGAAGAAAGCAATGCTAGAAGGTTTCAAAGATAAGCTATGTGTTTAAATACAACAAAGAAGTTGCCAACACGAGGAGACTTGGCTCACAGAATATATGTGAAGACATGATGAAGTATCCAAGGGAGGCATGATGCAGAGCTTTCATCCTAGAACATTCTAGGTGTGACACAATAGAGAATAACATATGTAATATATTTAATTTATGGATATTGGCTGCTAGGCACAAAATTATTATTACCATGCTAGAGAAATTTAGGCATAAGATCATGGCTAGACATGTTGATATGATTAAGTTTGCTTAGACATGGATTTCAGATATATCACCTATGGCCAGGCTAATATTAGAAAACAACAAGGAGTTAGCTAGACAATGCACAATTACATGGAATGGTCTGGCTGTATTTGAAATCAAACAAAAAGAGTTAAGGTTTATAGTAAATACTACATTTAAGACTTGCACTTGTAGGATGTGGAAGTTGAGAGGCATCCTATGTGAACATTTACAATAGGGCCCAGATGAACATGTGGAGCACTGGTACAGAAAGGATAAATTCCTACAGATTTATGGGCACTTCATTCAGCCAATTCCCCTGACTTAGAAATGTTGCCTATGAGTAACAATCCTCCAACTAAACCACCAGCACCAAAGCCAGTGCCAGGCAGACCCCACATGAATAGAAGAAAGACCAAGAATGAACTAGCAAAAAAATGGGGCAAGCTGGCCAAAAAAATAGTTAAAATGACACATTCACAACGTCATCAACTTGGCCATAACAAAAAAGGATGTCCAACAAGGGTATGAACACTATACAACTATTTATCATTGTGATATCTTCATTGCATTCTCTGTAATTTCATCGCATGTTCACTGCACTTTATTATTTTAGAGTGATCCTGGAGAGTCTTCAGTTACTACAAGGCCAACCAGTGGTGCAATTACTGGAGGAGGGGCAGAGGAAGAGGCAATGGTACACCAACTGGTGCAACTACTATAGGAGGGGACAAGGGAAGGGGCGGAGGAAGGTCCACTAGTACCACAATTAGACATACCAGGGATGTATTTCCATATGCAATTCCTCAAACTGCTCCTAAAGGAAGGGGTACAACACCAAGAGGAAGAGAAACTTCAATTAGTGTGAAAAAGGGGGTATGGGAAGTGCACCTGAAGTTGAATCTTCATTTACTGCTGGTCAAAAAAGGCCAAGACATGTTTGTTTTGGATGTTACGCTAACCTAGGGATTGGAAGGACATTCCTTAATGTAAATACAATTCAAACATTTAGTTCTGTTACTTTTTAATTTTTTTTTGTCTAATATTTAAAGGCTTTATACCTTTTCAGCTTGGTACTTTTGGTGAAAGGGTTATCAACCATGTGAGTAGGTTGAGTAATACTGCTCTTGTGCAGTCAAGTGGTAGAATTAGGTTACCAATACTAAGATGGAATGTAGGAGATGCAATTACTACTTCCTAACTTCAGCAAATGAGTGCAAGTCGAAAAAACATAGTTGGACAACCCACAAATCAACAGCCACCACAAAAAGATGCAACTCAAGTGATCATAGATAAATTTGCCAAGAAATAGCGTAGTGAATTGGATTCTATAGTTGAAAGTCTTTAGTTTTTCTGTTGAACCTCCTGTTGGTAAATGTAATTTGCAGCAATATGTATTGTATTTTGTTGAACCTCCTTTTGCTATTTTCAGTTGACTACTTGTAATATGCTGCACTTTTTTAACATTTGTAGAATTTTTTCGACTTATGTAATCTCATTCACCTTTGTTATTATGTTTGAAGCAGTTATCTATTGAAAGAAATGAGTGTGGCAAGTTGTTTACAACTTTTACGATAGGATATGAGCAGGTTATAATCTAGAATTTTCTTTTGAATTTTATCATGTTTGGATTACAAAAATCCATTTTGTTACTAATTTCTTCCCATTTTGTTGCATTACAGAAACACTAGAGTCAATTTTAAGATCGTATGGAGCGTAGACACTGTTACTAATTTCTGGTATCTAATGGCAATTGGCACAAACTGAGAATTTCAGCAACTATTTCTTAGAACCAATGCGACCAAAATATGATTCAAACATTGTGAATTACATCAACAACTAAATATGTTGTAAACATTCCACAACAACTTGTTACACAAACAACATCCAAACAACACAAGGCACAAACTACAAAACACTAACAACACTAACAACCATCCAACAAAATACACTATTAACCATCTTCAACCACTTTCGAATTCTGTTGGCTTCAACAATCACAAGAACAACAATACAACCAAATAATTACGGCAAGTAGTTGAACTGCATATAAAATTTGATGATGAAATATGAAAACAATAAAAATTAAATAGAGTAATGTAATAGAGAGAGTAAGGTTCTACATTAGATTAGTATAGAAAGGATTTGCACGATATCTAATATATTATAGTAGCCAAGAAATTGAGTGATTCCTTCTTTCTTCCAACTTTGAAAGTACCGATAGATACTATCATAGAAAAAGAAGAGGTGGTCCGAATAGTGAATTTTTCAAAAACATGATCAGAAAAATCAGAAAAATGGAGTTTTTGAAAAGAAATCCATTTTATCATTTAGACGAAAAAAATATTATGATTCTTAAGAACTCAACGGGCCCTTCTCCTTCGAATCAAACAAACAAAGAAGGGAATCCCGTTGAGTTC
This sequence comes from Nicotiana obtusifolia, assembly GCA_002018475.1. Taxonomy (NCBI): domain Eukaryota; kingdom Viridiplantae; phylum Streptophyta; class Magnoliopsida; order Solanales; family Solanaceae; genus Nicotiana; species Nicotiana obtusifolia. Next base: position 20,841 of record MCJB01007025.1, read on the forward strand.
TTACGCTTTCATGTTGACGACTCAATTCATTCGATTACTACAGGGATGAACCCAATCCGGAGCAAATAACAACTTATTCCTCTATTGTCTAGCTCGGTCCCTTTCTTGATCAAAGGCCTCGACTCTCTTCAACAAACCCCAAATAACTTTATTAGCCTGGAGAGAAAATGCCTCCTCAAACCATTTGAAGTAGTTACGTCCTCCTTTGTCCTTTAAAACATATCCCCAAATATATCAAATAAAAAAAAAACTAACCATTTCTTACCAATATAAAAATCAAGAAAATAGAAAAGATTATCAAAATATATACTTACTAGACCAATTTTGCATACAAAATACCTTCTGTCTGGGTTTGCCGAACTCCATGAGATTTTCAATATACATGCCCGACCACATCGGCATGAATCAGTCATTTCAGAATTTTCAAACATTGTCAAGCAACAAACTGAGAGAGAGAGAAGATGTGATGAAAGTTTTAACTGAAAATTGAAGAAGGAGGACGGGGATCTTTCAAAAAATAATCTATTTTGGCATAGAAATTAGGGCATGGAGAAGAAAAAGAAAGGGGAAAAGGGGTTAATATAACACGGGTTTGGATTTTTACTGTTGGAATAATCCATATCAGATTATATTTTTATATTCAGGCGCTCATTATATGTGATTCATACGTGAAGTACCTTGTGAGATTTTAATGTTTATGTGACATACTAAAGAGTTGATTTAAGTGGCTATATGAAACGGACAGAAGAATAAGTTGTAAAGCGGAAAAGTGACACTATAGTTTAGGGGATGTATTTGGGCCTCAGAAGAATGTCTATCGAAAAATGATTACTTTTTCATCAACATTAATCAAGATTCAACTAATAGTGAGTTAACTATATTTAAATCCTAGCTTAATGGCGTTATATCCATATATTAGTCAGACGCGCCACGTGGCACCGCGTCACCATTTTACCCTTCCCTCCGCGCCTTAACTTAAAAAAGAAAAGGTGAAAAAACAGCGAAAGATCCAAAGTAGCAATCAGCTCCAGTGTGTTTTGACAAATGCAGTCACCGCCGTCTCCTCTGAATTCCTCGTTTCTTCATCATTTTTCAATATTATACTACCATCTTCTTCTGGAACTTTCTCTCCGAAACATAAGTATACGTACATGTACGTATAACCAAAGGTGAAGTCTCTCTGTGTGTGAAAATTGAGGGATGTATGTGAAGCGGAAGAAGCTAAGGCCTCGACTTGACCGGCGAAACGCTCTAAGGAACGTCGATTACGACGCTTCACAGTCGACGCCGTCATCTCCGTCTTCGTTCGAAGATCAGCCTACTCATCGGACTCGATCGCTTGACCTTTATCCTTTGACCGACCGTACAAGCTTCAGAATAGACGGTGTTGGCGGTGAATTCGACGTTATTTGCCGCTCCTTAGGGCTTTCAGGTCCTGAAGACTTTGCGATTCCTGTAGCTGCTTGGGAAGCTCGGAAACCTTGCTCCCGTTCTGACCGTTTGCGCAGCTCTAGGTTTGCTGATTCCCGCCGTGACTCTGATTATAAGCTCGAGACTTCAAATGAATCGAACCGTCGGTTAAACTATTCGCCGGAAAATGTGATTAAGGTTTCGTCTAGTGAATCGGAGGAAGAGACCAAACCGTGCTCTCACTCGGACCGTTTCAGCTCTGAGAACGAGCTTGAGAGCTCGGATGAGGTTTCTGATAGTGTTAGAAATGGTGTTAGGGTTACTGTTGGCGGAGAATTGAATCACGGTTTAAATTCTTCACCTGAAAATGGGATTAAGGTTAGGATTAGTGAACCGGAGGATGATAATTTGCCTACGGATATGAATTGTGGAATTAGGGGTTCTAGGCCACCAAGGCTGGCTCCTCCAGCAACGCCCGTGGACGATTTCACATCTGCTTGGGATTTTATCAAAAGTTTTGGTCCTGCAGACGATGAAGATATGGTTTCACCGTCACATGTTGAGAGCACTTCCGATGACATACTTGGAAACGAGCAAGTAGGAGACATTATTGTTAAGAATGAAGAGCGTAATGAGGATTTTGTAAGAAGTGCTTCACAAGTATCACAGACAAGCTCAGAGTCTTATGAGCAAGGTGTAAGAGATGCTGCTGAGGATGTTCCAGATTTAAGCTCCAAATCACAGAGTGATGATTCCTATAGCCTGATATCAAAGACAAGCTCCAAATCACCTAGTGGTGAATCCACTAGCGGTGTCTCAAAGATAAGCTCTAAGTCACAGAGTGATGAATCCCATACATTGATTTTGAAGCCTGTATATTCTGTTTCTCCAAATGGTTCTCCCAGTATAAAATCTTGGCAAAAGGGAGATTTTCTTGGGAGTGGGTCATTTGGAACCGTGCATGAAGGCTTCACCGAGTAAGTGATTACATTTTTGCGTCATTACTTTTCCACACACATGAATAGCGCTGGTGTATCTTAGAGCTAGGTTGCTTGCTTATCCGAAATTGGAAGCTAAGTTTATTTGGACATATCTTTAACAATTATGCTATTAAACTCTTCTGGGGAAAACAACATTCTCAGGTGTATATTAGCTTCCTCACCTTCTGGCTATCTCTGATCAGAAAAGAATCATGATATAGTTTTCTTTATCATGATCTGACTAGAATTCATGATAAAAGATTAAAGCCACGGGTTAGGGATGGGATTTTATTAGCAACAGTGTAATAAATTGCTTCACCCTTCTAAGACCATATCAAGGGATACATGCTTCTAGATCTAGCAAGGAATATAACTATCTACACTGCCAACACTATTTGTTTAGGCGTCAACTCCAGCAATAATCAATAAAGTCCTAATCCTAAAAAGAGGATCGGAGATTTTGTACTATAAAATTCGTAAAGCAGAATATCTTGATTTTGGGGAACTTGTATATGGGGTAACTGATAAAGTTGCTGCCATATGACCAGTAGGTCGTAGGTTCAAGCCGTGGAAACAGCCTCTTGGAGAAATGCAGGTTAAGGATGCGTACAGTAGACCCTTCTGGTCCGGCCCTTCCCTAGACCCCGCGCATAGCGGGAGATTAGTGTACCGGGCTGGGAAATTGTATATGGGAAGCGAGAAAACCTTTAGAAAACCGTAAACCAAGAAAGCTGATAAAGGATTTATATGTTGACCAAATTTTAGTTATTTAGGCCTAAGGGTTGATTCTTTGACACATAAAAGAAGAATCTATATGATGGATAAGGAAAGGCTCCCTCACTCCAGCTGCTTATAGTAAAGTGAACATGCAAGTATCAGCTTGGGCATCCAAACTACAATATTCATTCTTATTAAAATGGAATCTTTGTTCTGCCCTTTGTCCTGTTGTACTTCTTGATTCCTTGCATTTTCAGATGGACTGCGTCTCCTGACATATATTCCTCTTTGTCATACATATCTATATGTGTGTGTGTGTGTGTGT
>MCJB01007025.1:24292-35968 GCA_002018475.1 Nicotiana obtusifolia
GGTTTCTAAGACCGACAATTAGCTACTGTAAGATCAGACATCTATCTATCTCACCTTGCTCCTATACTCATTACAGAGCCAACAGAAGGAATGTTCTACTCATAATATGTGTGTGTGTGTGTGTGTGTAATTTTGTATGCTTAGTGAATCTTCATATTCCTAACAAAACCTCTAGTGCAGACAATCTTCATTTTATAGAAAGTGATTTTCTTGGTTCAATGTGGTGCGACTGCAATAATGTTCTGAAGGTTGTACTGGTGGTGGACTTACAAATTACTGGAAGGGCCTGCGAGCATTTAACTTCTAATATACTCTTGTTAGTTAAACATGTTACTTAGGTCTGAAAGGACATATTTCAACTCTAATCTCCTTTACTCCTGTAATAACTCATCTTTCTTCTAATAAGAAAAAAATATGATTTTTAAATTTTGTTCCTTATTCTTCTGCACACAGTGATGGATTCTTTTTTGCGGTCAAGGAAGTTTCGTTATTTGACCCAGGAAACCAGCAAAGCCTTTATCAATTGGAACAGGTATACTTCTGCATCTATTGGCCATTTCACTGCTTATCTTTTGGCTATTGTTTTTCCCATTCTCCTAACACCTTCTTTGTTTGTGCAGGAGATATCGCTTCTAAGTCAGTTTCGACATAAAAATATAGTTCGCTATCATGGCACAGAGAAGGTATGCTATCATAATCCAGATTATGCATCTTCTTCAGATTTACTTCCTTTTTGCTGTGTAAGTTGTTAGATTATAATGAAACTGTGCTTTACATGGACAAAGGTACTATTAGATGGTTTGAATAGAGAAACTCTTTTCTGTAGTTGTGTAGCTTAGTTGAGAGTTGGATCTTTTAATTGGTAACGTCATCTGCTAAATGGAGATCTGATGACATTGATCTTATAACGACAAGCTTATGAGCAAACTGTATATCTTTTACTTACAAATTCACAACGTTCTTCTATCTCCAGGACGAGAGCAAACTGTATATCTTTCTTGAGCTTGTTACAAAAGGTTCACTTGCAAGTGTCTACCGCAAGTATCGCTTGCGTGATTCCCATGTTTCAGATTACACCAGGCAAATTTTGAGTGGGTTGCATTATCTTCATTCCAGAAATGTGATTCACAGGTGATACATCTGTTCTCTCTACATTGCTGATTTGTGGTCATTACGAGCAGCGACCAGTACCTTGATTCTTTGCTGAGATGTGTGCATGTGAACTTATCTTTCCATCGCTAGAAGACCGTTTAGTCATCAATCATAATACCATGTTTCTAAATATATGCCTTAGGTCTGAGTAGATTGTCTGTGGGCATTTCTTGTTAGGAATATCTTGCTGTGATATCATCAAGCTACAGCATTATCCTGGTATCTTCATGTGAGCTGAAATTGGCACAAATAATTATTTCGTCTTCATCAAACCTATGAAGAAAGAATATCATAGGCTGGTCGATAAGTTTGTGCTCTTCTGCATTTACATTCTCGGTGCTTTAGGTTGTTCTGCTCTAGCACCAGAATGCTTACTCAAGAAACTAGAGGAAGAGCCGGAATTTCTTATCTTTCTTTAATATGATAGGACAAAAATGTCAGATGGATATGCCATTTTCTTGATCTGCTTGCCCTAGCAGCTGGGTGCTCTTTTCGGAGAAATTAAAGAGAGAAGGGAACTTCTTCTCTTTTTCAATCTGGTAGGACAAGGACTGCAGATCAATATGCTCATGGAACTTTACCAATCAATAATAATAATAGCAATAAATAAAAAATAAAAGAAGAAGAGGCTCATGGAGTGGTGATATTGGGGAACTTTTGGAAGGTGTATGCAGTGTGATGTGCCTGTATGAGCGCATTTTAAATGTGGTCCTTGCAGCTTACCAGTAGCTTCGTTCCTCCATATCTGCAAAGAACTCTAATTAGGAGGTTGTCAAATAAGTGTTGCTACTGGCTTTGGTAAAAAGGAGGATGATAGGGGAAAGAGGATCAAATAGCTGTTAGCCTGTCATGTTGTTCTGTACATATCAGAGTGGTCAAGAGACTTTTCTGTGACACTAATATCTGTATGACTAGTGAGAATCTGGAAAGTTCAAGTACATTTTACATGATGTCATGGAAACTTCTTCTTTCTTAGACTTTTTTCGAGAAATTGTTTCTAAGATTTCTATTTATGCTCTTCTTGAAGGGACATCAAGTGTGCCAATATTTTGGTGGATGTTAGTGGTTCTGTGAAGCTTGCAGATTTCGGACTGGCAAAGGTGAGATAGTTATGCAGTCAGTAGTTTTTTCCTTTAGTTGGTCTTATATCAATCAATCAACTAAGTCTTAATCGCGTACTAGTTGAGCCGGCTATATGAATTCTCTTATTTTGTCCACTTCTATTCACCCTGGTTCATTTTGATACCTAGTTACTCTGTTTCTTGAAACAAATTAAGACTTCTCTATATATCCTTCAGTCTTGTAACTTGCTAAATTTCTTTACAGGCAGCAAAATTGAATGACATCAAGTCTTGCAAAGGAACTGCATTCTGGATGGCCCCAGAGGTTTGCCTTCTGCATCAGAATTTCTTGAAAGTTGGAAGTCTACGATTCCTACTCTCTCCCCCCTTCCTCTCCAAAAAAACCTGCTCACCGTAGATGTGCATGCTCAAAAGTAGTTGCGGTCACGGAAAAAGTAGCGGATACAATCTTTCAGCCTGTACAATATGTTGATGCTTTTTATCCGCCCTGCACTCCCTATGCAGACTTAGCACAGAATAGCGCACAATGGAAGAAAAAGATCCATATAGGCGATATCAGTTAGTTGTGAGTAATGTTTAGTTCAATAGGAGTCTTTTAGTTTTGTTAGAGATTTGTACGACAATAGAAAATGTAGAGAACCTGTGGTACTAGATGACCTAAATTTTCAAATATTGGATTGATAGGGGTCTAAATGGAACGACATGGTTAGCGAGGGTTCCTATAGCTGATCTAATTAGCTTGGGATTTAGGCGTAGTTGCTGCTAGCGCCTCACTCAGGGGTTTCTTTGCCATTCTAAGATTCATCCTGTATCGACACATTTTGTTGTTCCTTTTAAATTTTTAATTCATTTTCAAAATAAATAAAAAATTAATTCATTTTAATGAGAAGCTATTAAATAATGTTCTATAAGTGGTCGCTTAGGTTTGGTAAAAGATAGATACATGCAAGTTGTACATGTCTATGCTGCAAAGGATGTGTAAAGTGTTGTAAAATGGCACAGTAGTTTGGATAAAAGTTGCTTGTGCAATTATGTAGCTAATGAGATACAATGTGACCATTTAGAAGTAGATTTTCATATATCTTTACTGAAGCAAATGTCTGTTGGGAGAATCATAACACTTCTAGTTAATCTGCCTAGGAGATGTTGTCGCATACTTCACCCATTAAGTTTGCCATATTAAAGATGATTTCCAGGTGATCATATTGTTGATGATCATATTTACTCTTTGCTCTAATCTGTTTGCACTTTTTTTCTTATTGTTTGAGTGTAGTAATATAGTAAAAGAAAGAGTTCTAGATATTTACAGGTTTGTCTTAGAGCTGTTTCAGGTCGTTAATAGGAAGAACAACGGATATGGGCTTCCTGCTGATATATGGAGTCTGGGTTGTACTGTCTTAGAGATGTTAACTGGCCAAATTCCTTATTCTCACTTGGAAGGGGTATGTTATAGCTCAACGATCAAATTTTTCTATATGGAAATTGCAGCACTTGATTTATAACATCCGTTTTGTTTGAGTTGGAGTATGGGAATGACTTGACCCGATTCTAAATTTATTCTCCTGCTTGTTTAATGTATGAAACTGCTGAAAGTTATAGCCTAAAGTCAAATAGGAGGTTATACTTCATAAAAAAAAAAGGGGTCAAATGAGGTTATTATGAACTCAAACGCAAAGCTCTAGTGACAAATATATTTTGAAGAAGTTTACATTCACGATCTAGTAGCAGACAACTGCAGTGAAGCAGCTGTATGTTAATTTTATGCTTTCTCTTTTGACTGCCCGTATAAATTTTCCTGAAAATATGCTTCCATTTAGCATAAGCGTTTATTGGTCTTTTAGCTTTTTTCCTCACTCAATTGTAATAGATCTTCTGTAGCTGTAGCTGATCTAGAATTCAGAGGCAACATCTGCTGCATGAGATTATAAAACCAGTCTAAGTCTCTTGTATTCTTGGAAAAAGTTCAGTGTTTTTATTGTTTAAATATTTACTATATTTTTGTCTGTGATTTTAATTTAGAATGTTAGTCCTGGTAAATACCTCATTATTACAACAATATGTGTCCTGAATGACGTAGTTTCTTGTAGCCAAAAGGAAGACATTCTGAATGTTGTTAGATGTTACTTAAACAATGGCACTTTATTAAATGTGAATAGGCAAAAGAAGAAATAAAATATGGTTTATGGCTTAGAGAAATTCTAGTTTACCTCAGGTATTGCGGAGATTCACATGTCAAGCTCTTTTTCATTGGTTTGTGCGATAGATGCAAGCACTGTTCAGGATAGGCAGAGGCGAACCTCCTCCTATACCAGATACGTTATCGGCAGAAGCTCAGGATTTCATTAATAGATGTTTGCAAGTTAATCCAAATGATCGGCCAACTGCAGCTGAACTACTGGAACATCCATTCGTAAAGAAGCCACTGTCAAATTTCTCAAGTCCTGCAGCCCCGTAAATTCTGCTGTCAATTGTACTGAGGTAAATACCCTCTACATCTGTCATGTTATAGGGAGTTCTACTGTAGTTCTGTTCTCCTATCCACAAATTCAGGAGAAAAGAAAGTATTATATGGGAGGGGATATGAAAATGCTTTTTTGGTAGCATTGAGAAATCTTACTTCTTTATAAAATGGCCTTATAAAAGACTATTGAGTTAAGTTTCCCTTTGGGAAGAGACAAACGTTTTTGCTTCAGCTTTTTTAATCTCACAAGTCGCCTTAGACTTGAGGTCCACAAATTAATTCTTTACGGTCACTCTTAGGATTAGTATTCATTGTTAAGGGGAAAAATTTAAGGTCTATTATGTGTTTCTCTTGTATTTGTTTGTTAGTTTTTTTTTTCCTCATTCACCTGCCTAGGATTCACACTTGCACTGACATGGTGTGCATTTTGCTGCAGGGTCAGTGTCAGTATACTGTTATGTCTGCAAGTACTGGTCTGGTGCTTTTAGCAATGTGCAAGCCAAGGATCAGTTTCAAATGAGATGCTTGTACAGCGAATTGGTTTGTGTAGCATCCGAGAAATCTTGTGAACTGAAATTGCAAATATTTGGACGTGAGCAGTTGAATACAGATGGGCCCATTGTATGTTGTAATTAGAATGAGCAACAAAGTTCATGTGTTGCATTTGTGTCTGGACGTGTTCTATCTATCCAAGATAGACTGTAGATTATTAGTGAATTAGATGATAACCTTATGAAGGAAATTGTAAATAGTAGATAAATGTAGTATTTGTTTGGTTACACAAAAATGTTTACAGTTGAAAAATGAAAATGCTTTTTTGCTGTTTTCCCCCTGCTACGTTAGATGTGTAACATGCGATAGACTTGGTTAAATTTCCTCATTGACCTTATCTGAAGGAAGAAGAAGTAACTGTTCTTGCCAAGATGGCCGAGAAGTGTGGTATGACTGGAAATCACCATAAAAGATCACTAAACTTTCAAAGTCCAATTCAAAAAGAGATGCAGGCTTGGTTTAGTTGATCGAGGTTCTTATCATTACTGCTGTAATATACCCTGCTAGGAAAGTCGTTTCCTTGCCAATTATTTTTTAGAGAGGTATTATGTTAGTTTCCCGGTCTTTTATGGGTCAATTAGGGCTAAATAGTGGGTTATAACTCAACTGGTCATACTTAAGCATTTTTCATATGTTTATTTTGTTCTTTTAGAATTTGGTTAATTATCTAAATCAAAGTTACAAATTTTTTCCCCTTTTATCTATCATGACTGTAACCAACCAAGTTTGATTTTTTTATTTTAATATTTAGACAATTTTCTCCCCGGGTTAATTGAGGTTCATAAGCTGTCCAAATTGGTCCAAACTTCTAGTTGAATTGACTTGGATTATGCTCAAATTTACCTGTCAATGGATTGGTCAAATTGGAACACGATGAGCAGATCAAATGTTGATCAGTATTACATGTGCTATTTATGTTGTATCCAAATCCGATTTTTCTAAAATATTTAACTTTGTAGCTAGTATTGACAAAATTCAGATAAAAGCTAAAATACTATTTGGTCCTTGTAAATTTTTTTACTTCTTCACTAAGGACATTTCCAACCCTTCGCACCATTTTTTTGCACTATTTTGGTGCAAACACCAAAATAGTGCAAATTAACTCCAACCTATTGTAACATTTTTTGCACCAAAAAAGAAAATTCCTTTTATATTCTTCTCTCTCTCTCTTATATTATATTATTTTCTTTTACTTAACTTTTATTTTATAATTTCAGAAAAAATCCTTTTTTTTTTCTTTTTTACATATCCATCCCATGTAATTCATAATCCTTTGTTATAAATAATTTAACATAAAATTATTTTATACCATAAAATTTTAAATAATATAGATTGTAAGCAAATATTATACGTTATACATATTAATGGATAATTCAAATAAAAGTGAAATCATTGATAACAAAGGATTATGAATTACAAAGGAGTAGGAGTCCGAGACTCCTACTCCTAATTCACCTCTAGTATCATCTCCTAACTTATCATCATTTTCACTAAATTTGAATGATGATGTTGCAGGTGATTCCACATCATCACAACGACTATTGGGGTGAAGAAAGCAAAATTGAAGAGAAAAATCGAAGAAGGTTTTTCATCTGCTATGCAAATAGTCCAATCAGAAAATAATCGACTTGTTGAGTTGTTGGCAAAGTCAGATGCAGACAGGCAACGAAATTTGAAGATGAAAGATAGAGCTTTGAAACTAAAAGAATTTAAAGAAGAAAATAAAATTTTATTGTCGAATTTAGATTCTATTGGTGATCAAAATATTCGTGAATTTATTCGACAAGAACAAAAACGAATAATGGATAAAAGAAGTGAGCAATTTCAACAGCCACAACCACAACAATCATCTGCCCCATACACTCAATTTTTTAATGATATTGGTGGATCTGAAAACGACCCACCAGAGTACTAATAAATTATTGTTATAATTTTCTAAATTATTATGTTGTTTAATGTATTTTCAATTTTAATGTATTGAACATTGTTATGTTATTGATCATTGTGTTGTTATTGAACATTGTGTTATAATTGTGTTATATATTCAAAATTATTATGTTATTGAACATTGTGTTATTTATTAACAACATATTATATTTTATATTTGCAATTTTTATTTTTGTGATGGTTATATTTTTTAATACAATTATAACTTATAATAAAATTAACTTACAATTTTATATAAAATAATATATACGAAAATTAATTTATAAAACTTACACTCCAAAATTAAGATGTAAAATTAATATTATAAGATATTACATAAAAAATAATGGTATATTAGGAATCTAAAATTATAAATTAAAATTTATAATATGTTAAATTAAAAGTGTTATATAATAAAAAAATAATAATAAAATATTAATGAATAGTAATGGTGTAGATGAATAGGTACATTAGGAATCTAAATGTAACAATTAAAATTTATAATATGTTAAATTAAAAGTGTTATATAATAATAAAATAATAATAATATATTGATGAATAGTAAAATGGTGCAAAATATAATGCAAGATTGGAGCTCTAATATATTATTTTTTGTACCAAAATAGCATTTGGTGTAAAAAACAATGCAAGGTTGGAAATGGTCAAAGTTGAAGCGTAAATCCATAAAAAGTAGTCTGGTAGTTGTAAAGTGTCTTATCTTCTTGTCTTCTTCACTAATCTAGGCAACAACTTCACGTGTTTAAGAAAGTCATGCTGCAATCTACCATCCAATCTAATAATAATCAAATTCTAGATGAAATAAGTAAATTACCAATAACAAGGAATTATAGCCATATCAAATGCTTATAATAGATAATACTGAAGAGGTATAGAATACTAAAATACGAATATAAATGAATATCAAGCATTTTGCTTAACAGAAAATATAATTATAGAAGATCAAACAAGAACTTGATATAATTTATCAAAAATAACCGTAAAGAACCCGAATAGCTAAGATCTTCATAATCATTGGCCAAAATATTTGAAGTTAGACTTTGCAATCCCTAACTTCAAACATGTCTAAATGTTGAACTACCAAGTCTTCAGACTTTCCAATCATATGCCCATTTCAGACATTTGGCAAACTCAACTTTAGATTTTGAAGTGGCTAAACTTGAAAATTTTATATTCTTCAGCATAAACCTCAAATGGCTATACGTGCACTTGCCCCAATTTTGATGTACCTAATTCGGGTCACAGCCCAAGCTCGTGGTAAATATAAAACCCTTCAGAAAATCCAGAATCTCGCCAAAAGGAGAACCCCACTGAAAAATACCGTTCCCTCCAAATCTCTACAAACCCTCGTAAAAATCCCCAAACTCCACAGAAACCCCACGCAACCGCACTCACTCACTCAGAGGGCGGGAAGGAAAAAAAAAATTAAAATCCAGAGGGCAGTGCTGAAATCCGTGTAATGGGGAAAGACGAGGATGAGATGAGAGGTGAAATTGAAGAGAGGCTGATAAACGAAGAGTACAAGATTTGGAAGAAGAACACACCTTTTCTTTACGATCTGGTTATTACCCATGCGCTCGAATGGCCTTCACTTACTGTCGAATGGTTACCGGACCGGGAAGAGCCGCCCGGAAAAGATTATTCCGTTCAGAAGATGATTTTGGGGACCCACACATCCGAAAATGAGCCGAACTATCTCATGCTTGCTCAGGTTCAGCTCCCTCTCGAGGATGCTGAGAATGATGCCAGACATTATGATGATGATCGGTCTGAATTTGGCGGATTTGGTTGCGCCAATGGCAAGGTTTAAATCTTTTCTAATTATTGACTGTTATGTGGATTTCCCTTTTTAGTGTTCTGGGAGTTTCTAGCTGCTTTGTTGTTATATATATATATAATTCAGGTGTAAAGGTCTTAAATTTATGCGATTTATTGAATTATGCTAGCTCTGAGGTTATGTGACAGATTACGTGGCCTACAGTTTTCTCCTTTGCAGCTTATTTACTAGGGTGTAGTGAATTGAAAGTTGACTAGTTTAACTCTTGGTTTTCAGCTTAAGGTAAATTTAAAAATTCCCCAAAAGAGAAGAAATGGTGCCGAGCACAATTAGCACCCAAAGCACAATATTTTCTGATTCAGTGTGGCACCTAACATGCTAATCTCTTTTGGAAGAGTGAAGTATTTGACTGACACATTCTTGTTGAAGTTCGATGTGCCGTTGTAGTTTGACTTTTCATCGTTCCTCTGCTTCTTCATGAGTCCTGATATTTTTTTTGAAATATTTCTTCTTATAAGGAGGCCACTTGAGGCTATAATATGAATAGTGGTGCTTGAAGCCCAGCTCAATAATATTTTGCTGGTAGCTTAGGTGAAATGGCTAGTAACAATTAGCCAATGCTTGCTGCTTTGGTTAGAATTCTAAAACTGTTGGTTATGTAGCTCCACACTACTGAATACAAAGATTCTAATGACAAACCACATTGTTTTTGGAGAGAATTCATAAAGTTTTGAATAGCCAGTGAGGAATTTCAAAAAGCTTCTTATGTGAATACAATTTATGCCTATGTCCTATTGGTGTAGATTGATGTTACCGTTATAAGAAGTTATTGTTGGCATGTGGATTCAGTAGAAATTTGATAATGAATTCTCTGTTGGGACATGGATCCCTAAACTCTAGTTGTCTGAGAAGTCTTTTAAAATGGTTTATTGGTGCCAATTCAGATCGTTTGGAGGCCCCATTTCCACATTTTTTTGGCTGTGCTATTATTTCCCCATCAACATCAGAGTGAACTTGGTGTAACTCTTTTAACATCGACTGATATTTATAATGTCAAATATTTCTCTTTCAGGTGCAAATAATCCAACAGATAAATCATGATGGAGAGGTTAATCGGGCTCGATATATGCCCCAAAACTCATTCATCATCGCGACTAAGACAATTAGTGCTGAAGTTTATGTTTTTGACTATAGTAAACATCCATCTAAGCCTCCTCTAGATGGTGCATGCAATCCATATTTGAGATTAAGAGGCCACAGCACAGAGGGCTATGGTTTGTCGTGGAGTCAATTTAAGCAGGGTCATTTATTGAGTGGTTCAGATGACGCTCAGATATGTTTATGGGACATCAATGCCACTCCCAAAAATAAGGCTCTAGATGCTATGCAGATATTTAAGGTATGCCTTATGCTTTCTTGACGAATCTGGATAGCTTACTGCCTTGGTACACTGTATATTGTTGTCACTTTGTTACTCTGCTTACTGCTTGTAGTTTTGTCTCGTGAAAGTAACTATAATTGATATATGGAGAAGATTTTGCATACTATCTTTCCAGCAAACATCCTCAGGCACCTAGGAAGTAAAAGAAGGGAAACTGAAGTAGAATAGCATGAGTTCTCTTCACAGACCACGTAGCCTTTGTAATTAATATCATGTTACAAAAGGCAAACTGAAACATCCAATAGTGTCCCAACTTTTACCTTAAAGGATATTTAGAGTCGGCAGTCACATCATCTCTGCTCTTTGCTGCCTGAAGTTTCAGTCGACCGATCCTGGAAGTCTTGTCTCTCGGATTATTTTCTCATTATGCTTTTGTCAACCTTTCTTGATTTATTCTAATATTTGAAATGTATAGATTCATGAAGGTGTCGTAGAGGATGTAGCATGGCATCTGAGGCACGAGTATTTATTTGGCTCTGTTGGGGATGATCAGTATCTGCACATATGGGATCTGCGGACTCCATCAGTGACCAAGCCTATACAATCTGTAGTCGCACATCAAAGCGAGGTGTGACTTAGACTTCTTAGCTGGACTTTCCATATTTATGCAGTTGACAGCACTTTCCTTTGGCCTTTTTAGCTATGTTGCTCGCATCCTCCAAAAAGTGCTGCCGCTCCGTTGTTGGATCCTCAAAATAATGTACAACTTTTTGGAGGATCCGACACTCGGCAGCATTTTTGGAGGATTCGAGCAGCATAGTTTTGGAGGAACTATTTGAATATTTCTTATTAACATAGTTGGCAGTCTTTTGGTTCTTCCATGGAATGTGAGAATCTCGTGCTTACAGAATAATTGCATTTTTTCTTAAAACTAGAATTTGGATTTACCATTTTTACCCATACTCCTATATTCATAATTGTGGATTTTACAATATCGGAATATGCAAACAAGTGGTAATGCTGTTTGTGAAAACCTATAATTTGATTTTCATGTCGGGATTGCTCTTAGTCGCATATATACAATGTGGTGCCTCTTCCTGTTGCTCCATTAGCTGTATATATCACTTCCCACTCAGCACGCTACAGAATCAGTTGATTTAGTAACACACCCATTAGATGAAGCCTGTGATATGGCTTTTCCACTCTGTTAGGTTGACTTTAGGTGCATGCTATAGTTTAGATATTCTTTGAACTAACATGTCGTATTTTGATTGCTTCCCTATGTTCTGTTCGTGAACTTTTACTTTAAATGGCTCAAGTAGATGGT